>JXSR01S006621.1:63005-77159 GCA_000969725.1 Ophiothrix spiculata
AAAGTTACTGATTACTATAGTGTATTATAACAAAACGCGATCAATTACCCGTGAATTATTGCACTTCACGGCATAAATGACCTTCAAAACGCGAAGTGTAGATTAACACGTATGTACTAATGCGTTTTATGTGAAAAAACGAAATTTGATCTTTTCACCATATTTTTACTTTAGCAGCCGTTTATTCAAAATCTTCAATCGCGACTTTCCGCTCATTTTGCCAGAGCACCACACATATGTATGGTTATTTAAATCACATCAAAATCAATTAAATTTATTTATTTTTTCTTTTTCTGGCTGAAAATTGGTGCGGCCAAAGCCCACATGGCCTACACGGTTCCGACGCCCCTGGTGAAGAGCGAAAATCACACTAAATTCAGGGGTGTGGTTCTTCAGGATTTTTCCTGATTTCAGGACTTTTTGTGTAGATTTCAGGATTTTTTTGGTTCAAAATTTCTGCAATTTTATTTGTTTTCAGCCCAATCTGGGTCATTTTAGGTTTTTCAGGATTTTTCACAGCAGCCGGGATTTTTTCAAAAAGGCTAATCACACCCCTGTAAATTGTCCAGAACTCATCCAAATCACTTAAAACATTGTGATGAATATTGACAGTTCCAATGATAAATGATTGCAAATGAAAATTGTAAGCTAGAAAAGTTTACAGCTGTGGGAGGGGGTTCTCAACTGGAAAAGGGGTATAGGGATGTGCGGCGTTAAAGACCCCCTTTTCATGCTTGCTCAGCCGTTTCCTAAAACCCCTCTTTTGTTGAATTTTAGACTTTTCAACAGAAATTAAAAAGTAACAAATTTTATCTTTTAGAGCCTATTTTTATGGAAAATTTCCATTCTAAAGCCTTAAATTTTGGCCAAAATTAAGTTCTTTCAGCCCCCAAAGAAAATCTCTTTTTTGCAAATGTTAAAAAAATTAAATTCTAGTTCTAAACTTCAAAACACTTGTTATAACATTTTATCCCATAGTCCTGTTTGAAACTAGCATGCAGGAGATATGGATATAAAGATTATATAAATCAATAAAGCGGTACAAAATAGACATTTGTTTGTCAATAATGTGGTGGACAGTAGACACCGTTTATAATATTTGTCAATAATGTAATAAATATTATAACATTTTTCTCTGTGGTTTTATTGATAATATATATCCAAAACGTGTTCAGAGAGGAAGTGATGATATTAAGAATGTTGTCCAACATTAATTGGTTTGGGGATGGACAATCATTGGTGTTAGTGTACTTTTGATTAGCTCTGGGAATTGGATTCAAAGAAATTTGAGGGTCAACAGGTACCTGAAGATGTTGAAATTGGGTTGAGAATTATATATTATAGTATTCTGTATGGGAGTGATGTCATGGAATGGAATCTTGGCATCTGATTGGTCAATCAGTCTCGTCAAAGACAATGATTGAAAATTGTTTTTTTTTTAATCATTTGCAAGTGCCACATATCAAAACTTATTGAAAAGCTCCTCTTTTTAACATCAGTCGTATCTATATCAGAATTAGATGATAAAAGGAAAAGTTTCAAAATACTGCATCTACTAGGCCTGGGACTCTTCGTGAAATGTGCTACTTGGGTACCCAACTTACCAACCATATTGATAATTGAGCATTTATCAATACTAGAACGGGAAGTTTGACGGGTTAACTACAACCATACGATGTCTGAATTACAAGAAAATTTGGATTTCTTCCGATTGTGGTCGTGATCTATCATGTTATTTTCGATCAGATGATGATTTTGTCATAAAGTTTTGAACACAAAATTTTTTGTTCAAAATTCTTTCATTTTATTGTCCAGTTCTGGTAATCGGTCAGCAGATTTTGTACCCTGGGTAAGTTCGTAACAGGCAGGTTTAAGTCCAAGACTTTGTATCTACCTTTCCAATTGAACCCATTGACCCTCTGTCTCTACAACTCAATTGGAAGACTTTATAAGCTTTGAATGTCTGAATCTTCAATTTAGGCCTCACTCATGTAGAACCTTATGATAATACAAGTGTTTTTGACTTTGGTTTCAGAGAGTTGGTTGTGATTTCATGCTGGGGTCTGATGCTAAGGAAGACAAATGCAGGGAGTGTGGAGGAGATGGGAGCACATGTAAAACAATTGAAGGGCAGTTCTCACAAAGAAAATTGCCTGTTGGTAAGATAATGGGTCCTGCACACTCAGCGCTCGCAAATCCCTGACCTCTGGCCTGGTCTCGAAGTTACTGATTATCCCCCCAAATCCAGTCTTTGGCAAAGACTAATAGACCTACCCCGTTCAGACACACTAAAAAGTCGTCTTAAGTCCAAATCCATTTCTAATTTCAAACACGACATAAAGTAACTCGACTTACGACTGTTCACACATGCTACAATTTTGAAGTCAACTTTAAATGAACTTTACTCGTTCCATGTCAATGCACTGTAGAAGTAGTCGGTTGTCGTCGTTAGTGGACTTACTAACGCGACTTAATATGCTTTTTAGCAAGTTGAAATTTCGATGTAAGACGACTTTTTGAAAGACGACTTAATAAGTCGACTTGAACTGTTCACACACAAGTAAATTTTGAACTCGATATAACTCGGAATATGACTTAAGACGACTCAAGATGACTTTTTGGCTCTGTCTGAACGGGTATAATAAAAGGAGTTTTCTTGAAACACAAAGGAGATGGATTTATTGCAATGGTTTTTCAATTCCTTGACACATAACTATATTTGAACTCCAAATATAATAAACCATTTAATGTTGCAGAACTCTGTTTTTTGTAGTCCAACAAAATCAAGTATCGTAAAAAGCAGTTTGATACAGATTACCAAAATTAATTAAATCAGAACAAAATTTAACAATTTGTTTATTTGGTTTTTAGGCTTTATCAGATCAAACTTATGTAAATTTGTTTATTTTTCTTCCAGGTTATAATGATATCTTAATAATCCCTGCTGGTGCTACAAACATTAGAATAGAGGAGAGAAAGCCTACTGAAAACTACCTTGGTAAGTTTACTAAAATTCAGGAAGGATCCTACTTATCAATCAATCAATCAATGATACACAGTACTTGCATGAAATGCACCATTGGCATAATGCCCAAAATACTGCCAACTATGAAGATAAAAAAAGAAAAATCAGGAAAATATAACCCCCAAAAAAGAACAAAGAACAAAATCAAGTGGACCATTTTTCACAGTGATGGGCTATCTCCACTAATATTGCCAAACTTCTCAACAGCAAGTATGATTAGCTCTTGCTCAGAGCTGTCCACTACCCTCTGCAGTACAATCAAAAGTGTGCTGAAAGAAATTGTTTTGCCCGCGCTGCCTGGGCTCATTGCAGGGTCCGTGAGAGTGGAGATCAGGGAAACAGAACTAGTTCTAAGTATGATGAGTAAGTTGTGCACAGAGGCTGAGATAACGTCATGCGCATAACTTAGAAATATGGTCTATTGTGCAGAAACTCCCGGATTTACGGTACTTTCAAGATGCATTAATGGGACATACGAAAGTAGATGGGCTTATATTATGTCTCTTTAAATATGTAGATCATATAAAGGCCACATAAATAATTGACTTGTTGGGATTTGTAAATTAATAATGCATTCTGTTTGAAGTCCTTCACTTCAGAGTGGACTACCAATGATTTTTTTTTGAGTGTCAAAAATTATGACCATTTACTACTGGTAGGCTAGTCAACCTGTCAACATTTGATTTGCATGCCATAAGTAAGAATAAAATCATCAGACAAAAACGGGCTATCGTTAAATGAAGAGTAACATAGTCAATGTTCTTATAATATTACCTTTCCAGTTTGCATTCAGCTGTAACACTGTTATATTAACAGATTCAACTTTCTATGACACTAGTTTCTTTGTCATATATTGTGCCGGCTACTAGATCATCTAACCCATGTCTAGAATGCTTCGTAAAAACTTAACATAAGTTTGCAACCACTGGTACTGAGACTGGTGGCACACTGAATAGTCTATACAATAATATGTGACCCGTCATATCGAAAGGTACCTTAAGGGTCCCAAAATGAAAACTGATTTTTTGGTCTCATCTGAAAGATTGTATTTCAAACTTTAAAATGACACCTTGCTTTTGATTATTAAATGCTCAATTGCAAAGTTAACATCCAAATTCGTAAAAGGCATCGGGCTGATTCAGAAAACTATAGTTCCGAGAAAATTGAGTTTAAAGTTTCTGTACTGGTAAAACTTGAATGGAGAAAGAATTTTTATCTCGTTTTTTAAAACATTTTGTCTTATGTTTTGAATGCCTGATTAATATGATAGAGTACAGTTCAAAGGTAATGTTTCTGATGAAATTAGAAATTTGACCTTGGACGAAATTTTTGACTATGCTTAGCTACAATGGCCCGTATCTCGTAATATTTACTATGCCGATCCGACCTTAAGGTAACTTTCGATATGACAGGTCACATATGTGACCTGCCATATCAAATGACGACCGTAGCACTGTATACGTTCTAATCAGGTTGCAACATCCAAAAATTAAGAAAAATGTGGTAAAACCTGTATAAAAAAATCCTCTCTTCATTCAAGTTTTACTCAGTACAAAAACTTTTTTATTGAGTGTATATTAGTTCAGTATGGGCTGTATATATACTCCATATATGACAATTTAGGATCAAAAAGGTTACTTGAATATAAACTGCCTGGTTAAACTAACTGTAGTAGTTAATGTTTACAATTTTGCAAAGTTTAAAAAAGTTCTTGCTTGCAAAATTACATGAGTTACAAGAGAAGATTAAACTAATCAACCTCAAACATCATGATCCTCAATACAAATCGTAAAATAAAGTAAGCGTGAAATTAACATGTTTAACAGTAAATTCCAGTAAAATAAAATCAATGTTGTCTTAAAACCACTAATATCTCAATTAACTTTTAATAGATCTTTTAATATTCATGTAAAATTGAGTTTTATTCATGTAATCCCATAACTTTGATATTTTATGGCCATGGTAATCACACCAAAAAATGATCAGATTAGTGTATTAATAGATTTTCAATAAAATGTGGCATAAAAATATTTAATATCAAAGAAGGGATTAGTAATTAAATATTTGTTTTGGAAGGAAAAGGAAGTGAAATTATTGACATTGTTGTGATGGTTGAGTTTTCAAAGATCTGATCTGGGATGCCTGGGTGGGATGGGCCCGGAGGTGGGGACTCAAATTTGATTTGGGTAGGGACATGGCTCTGCAAAATTTGAAAAGCCACCCATCCAAATATTAATTCTCAAGAAAAGGGACCCATCCATATACTAAATCGCCCATATTTTGAGTCAGTTTTATTCATAAATCCCATATATTTGACCAAATTTGTGTTATTTTGTTTTATGAAGATATGCTCTAATTTGCGTCATTTGGTGCAAAGTTTGGAAAAATTTGAAGAGAAAACCCTATAAAATACCAGTTTGTGTAGAGAAAAAGGATCAATTGAATTACCAGAAATAATACATTGACTCAACAGCTTGATGAAGTCACCAAAATAATAGGCCAATGACTTCCCTTTGCTGTCATTACTCATATTAAAAAAATCAAGTACATATCACAAATGCAAATTGTTGCTTTTGAAATCGTAGTCGAGTGATACATGTTTCAATGCCAGATGCAATTACCATGATTATATCAATTTATCCAAAGAGCTCAGGCCAGATATGACATTGCAAAATTGACCCTTTTTTCTGAATATACTCAAATCCCTACCTAAATGCTGCTGGGACTAATAATACTATTTATTTTAGTATTAGGCCAAAAAAAATGAATTGTTTGGTTGTCCTCACAACTTTTTTTGAGCTAGTATGGGCGGGCGGATTTTTTTTCAAATGTAAGTCAAAGTTACACCAAATAATGGCCTTTATAAAGATGCAAATAACTCTACTCTACCGAAAAATCTCTTTATACAAGTTTAAAAACGGTATTAAAATGGAAACAAAATGAAAACAACAACTTCAAATATTTTCAAAAAAATCAAAATTCTCAAAGAAAAAAAACCACCTTTTTTTGGAAATTTGAAAATTTGGCGCGGTATACTTTAGTACAGTAAAAACTTTTTTCCAGTTTCGAAAAATAGGGGCGGTCGGTCGAGGTCAACCAAACAACTTTTTTTGGGCCTATTTTTACTCCCAGCTAAATGTTTATAAGAAACTACTTTTATGCAGAAAGGATTTCTACTACTCTGCCTATATATAGACCTAAAGCTCTCTGATCTTCCATAATTTGGTTTCAACTTGCAGCGCAGAACAACTAAGGGACTCTCTAGGGATTGAAGACATCTTTTTAGTTCAAAGAACCTGTGCGTGTCCTGAATTTTGCATTTAGGGCAATATCCTAAGCTGAAATGACAATTAACTCTATATTAGAATTAGCCAAATTTCTAGGATTCCCCTTCTCTTTTTTCCGAACAGCTGTAGCTTAGCACGTGACGTTCTTTTACATCTGACAGTATATCAGGTACACTTCAGATGGGACCGACGGCTTTATGTGCCCTCCGAAGCACGAAGCAAGTAGAGTAAAGTATTTCTAGTTTCTTGCTTAAGGAAACAAGGAGACGTGCCGGGCCCGGCACTCGATCCAGCAACAGACGAATACATGCGATTATGCATGAGTCCAAATTATGCTGTAACCACTCAGCCAAGCTCCCCTATTGTGTCGAATGTCTGTATGTTAGCAGACACTGATCCAGCCCTGGCCCATAAATGATATGATAATGGACAAAAAAGTACTAAATTTGTTAAGTCATTTAAAATCTTGAGAGAGTGTATTTCAAATTTATACACCTCAGGCTTGATATGAACTGATGATGCAGAATATTTGAATTGATCCTTCAGAAAGCAATGTGGGTGTCCCAATTTATCTGGGTTTTCAAGTAGCGTTGAAGTGGCTCATCCAGGATGCATAAAGACCAATGTTTGCAAACAATCAGGAACTGACATTACAATAAAATCAATTGGCCCTTATGGCTTTTGTTGGTCAATAAAAGATATCAATATTGTTCAATATTTGAATAATAAGTTGGAGAAATTATGGAATTGATTATCAACAAGTTGATAGTTGAAAGCGATAGAATGGATACTTTATGTGAGATGTTTGAATTCCACAATTACAAAGTCATTATATCAAATTGTGATATTTGTGGAATTCTTAGTATGATTATATCTAAAATTAAGAGTTTAATAACACTAAATAACACTAACACGAAATTATTTTAGCTCTTACGTTGCTAGGATAATTGTGTAATTAGGGACTGATGTGCAAATACGGAATATGCTAAAATTAAAACATTTCAAGATTTTTAGATAGCAATTTCTTTTTCACTTTTTCATTTGTTGTGGTTATCATACTCATAAACATAAACATAAATTTATTCTTTCGACAATTGCCATTTTACAGTAAATACATAGAGAAAATATATGAAACAACATTGTGGAAGAGGACTGGAAACTAATCCGAGGGCCTGTCTAGTTCCAGACTCCTTATACAAAAAGTTAAAATGTATTTACATTAATTCCTTTATTTATATCACTTTTCAGAGTTGTTGAACTTTTGAGATATTCTGGCATCAAAGATAGGCACGGTTCCCTACATCCCGGGGGATGTACTCAAATATGGTTTTGATAGGGATGTGCCTCTGGGAAAATTGAAAAGCCACCCATCAAAATACCAGTTTTCAAGAAAAGAGACCCATCCATATACCAAATCTCCCAAATTTTGAGTCAAATTTAATGAAAAAACACATTTTTTTTTGCTCAAATTTGCACTATTTTGGCACAATTTTCTTAAGTTTTGAGAAGAAATGTCAAAATTTTAGAACATTTTGAAAAATAAACCCATCAATTTACCACATTTTGTGCAGAAAAACAACCAATTGCCATACCAGAGAGCCTGATTTTGCTACCCGAATTTGCGGCACGTCCTCATAACACCTTTTGTACTAAGAAGCCCCCCCCCCCTTGATGAGGACCGTTTCGTCATATTGCAGAAATTAGGCCCTTTGACCAGGCCTGCCTTTGATAATAGCTAACAAATTGTTTCGAAACGGTCTTAAAATTCACAATTCACTCCAATTGCATTAAGGGCACATATGTCATTTTACTGAATAAATTAGCAAAAGCTGTCATTTTGGAAATAGTTTTATGATCATTCAACAAAGAAATCATTTGACTTGTTGTATGTAATAATGCCAAATTAAATCAGCATTTCCATTTTGCAAAATGCAACAATCTTGGATGCAGAAATTGAACACATGGCTTTGTCATTTTCCAGATCTGCGTGTGACATCTTAACATATGTTATAATGTTACTATTTACCTTTGAAGCAAGTGCAATGCTAGGCATCATTAGTGTAGACTTTCAAAGGTTTTTAACCCGAAATGAAGATAAGTATTTTCATAAAAGAGCTGCGTAAAAAATCAGACAGTTTTGCAAAGATTGGGTCCGAAAGTGCTTTTGTGTTGTCATGATGGGAAGTCGTGCTTGTGAAATGAGACAATAAGGTACATTTTAAGATCTGAATATTTAAGGTGGCTTAGCACACATAGAATTCCTCCTATTTATTTTTCTTATTTTTTGATATATGGTGATTTCATATGTGCTGATTACAATTCTGAAATAAAAAAGGGGGGTCACCGACTTTGTTTTTGAGAAAAAGCCATTTGAAAAACACTATGTTTTACCACTTTTTACCATTGACTTCTATAGTAAAATCAAAATAAATAAGACAAAAAGACCTATAATTAAAAAATGGCTCTATTTTTTTCTCTCTTTTTCACATATGTTTTAGTCCTTATATAGTAAAAACGCATTACAAAGATATGGTCACCAACTTACTTTTTGAGATATTAAGCTAAATATAGCAATTTTTTTTTTTTTAGCAATGACTAATACCTTAAAGGTGCAATTCATGATTTTGATGTGGCCTCTTTTCTAGCTTAATATAAAGAAGAGTACAACGTAAATATATACTGACAATTTCACTTGATTCCGACTGTTCGTTTCCAAGTTACAAGCTTTTCAGCATTTTGAAAATCCCCATAGACTACTGTGCTGTAATTACTGTCGGGGCCCCGACAAAAATTAGAAAATGACACATTTTCTCACTTTTCTCAAAAATGCAAGCAGATATGAAAGAATGGTTTGGGGATCGTAACATATACCACTTGAGGATTCTTATAAGCTAAAAAAATCAAATTTGATGGAGGTGACCTTGAGGGTGAAAAGTGGATCATGAATTGCCCCTTTAAGCACAGTGCGCTATGAGCCCTGCACCGTCAGGAGTGACGCGCATGGTCTTATGCGTGAATATAAAAATGACGCACATAAAGATTGCGTTTTGTCAAAGCGCAAGACACAGTACGCCAAAAAGTACGCTGAAAGCCCGGGATAAATACTTTGTAAGTGTGTCCAACACCGCTGATAACAGCTTGCTCATGTCGGACACCGTATCTGTGCTAGGCCACCTTAAGCATTTTGAGTCCCTGCAACCATGAGAAACTTAACAACATTCTTGCTAAACGACCTGCTAGAAACTTGACCATATCATTGCACCATTCGTGGACTAATGTTTTTGTGGATCTAAGTATATCATAGCTGTATACTTTCATCTATATCAAAAGAAAAATATTTGAATACTAAAATCTTTTAATGTGTCAAAGTTTATGCTTGTGTAAATCAAGAAAAGTTCAAGAGTAAAAGTGCAACTGTCAGTTTCTATAGAAATTGACTTTGTTATGGTTCCAAAATGTAAATAATTTGTATGACGGAATATCAGATTACAAAACATTAAAGTACTTAGTGAGGTAATAGATTTAAGAGATCTGTGGTTTTCCAGTTAGGGGCGCACCATTTGATTTTCAGGGGGGAAGCATGGAAGTTGTTTTTTTTTTTTTTTTTTTAGCCGCGAGATTTTTTTTCGCCACCTTCGGCAGCAAAGTTTTTTTATTGCATTTTTAAATGTTTTTCTTTACCTTTAAGTAGTTGGGTAAAGTTGTTTTACTCTCCTTTGCGGCGAAGTTTTTTTCCCAAAAAACTTCCATGCCACCCCCCTGAGAATCAAATGGTGTGCCCCTTACCAAGTTGGAAAGCTTTCATGAACATAAGCCCTCCTGAGAATATTGGTGAGCTGCCTTTTTGTGAACTCTGAAAACTTGACTTATTTTGACAACCAAATTGACCTGACCCTACAGTACAAACCTCCTGAAAAGTTATACCTTTGGAAAAATGTTAAGCATTTTAGAAGGTGTGTAGGACTTTCAAGTAATTGATTGTTGCACACTACATCAAAAAAGTGGCATCTATTTGTGGTCAAATTGTCAAACAGTACACTACAAAGGCCTATTCCTACATGTTATATAATGTTATAACATAGATAGAGAGCTCTTTTGGTATGAGTGTCATTGAAGCATCTCAGACTCATGAATTGATCTGTTTGTTGCAAGTTCAAGGCTTGATATTGCTGGCCCTCAGACCAGGTAGGACCTTCATTTTGGTTCCTTCATTTAAAGGGGCAATTCATGATCCACTTAATGAAGTAAGTATTTTTAAAAATACAGTAAGCAAAATCAGTTCACACTTCCTGCTTTAAGCAAAGAAGCTCATATGCTTGTCGCACACATAATGACCAGTAGCCTATTACTGAAAAAATTTTTATGATACTTTTCTGTATGATATTGTGAATAAATTTGATTTGAAGTGATTTAATTTGGCGGGGACAAGTTTTAGCGAATTTCAATTTATCAGCAATTTTGAAGGGATTTAATTTCACTAATTTAGAATAGTTTACATTAGTTTCAATGGTAAGTAAAATTTTAGTGAGGGATGTATTTAAGTGAATTTGCAGTCAAGCTAAAATTATCCACTTTACAGTATGTATATGCCTGTCAATAAGGTTATGTGGTAATTTTTCTAAACTATTTATTGAGCAAATCGGCCAATCAGAGAATCAAAACATCAAATAAAACAATACTTATTATCAATTAAGTGCCAGCCAAAGTTGCTTTTTTTGTCATTTTTCTGGTACCTACTTATCTGGTTAAAGGCAACAATATGTGCACAATATTTTGGTCCTGATTGTATACAGGTTGTAAACTTCTAATTTGCCAGTTGTTTTGGTATATTGGGTACAAATCTTAGGCAAGGCAAAGTTTGCGACTCCATATGTAATCTAACATTGATTGATTAACCAGCCAAGTTCATCCTACAAATGCAATGAACTTTCTACATTCTGGATTTTTTTTACATTCATGAGTGGTTTATAATTAATTGTAACAATTGTTGTTACTCAAGCTTGTCAATTTGGGTAAACGTCACCACAAATATTTCCTGATACATCGTCCTATACAAACAAGCTATGTGATTACTTTGAAAGATCCTAGTGTTAAGATGAAACCACAATATGAGCCGTGTTTTTGCAAGCCTATAAGAATTCCATTTGTGAATAATATTTACCGAATTCATTTTTATTCTATAATTTAAAGCAACCTACAAATCTTTCTGCAAGAACATATCCCTTCTTAATTAGAAGCCAGATGGGTAATATCCTCCCATAGAATTTTGTTCATATATTTGTCATCTTCTTGAAGATGTGATTAGTATAGACCCACAGTGGTATAGACCATTCCTATAATTGGCAAACTTTCGCCGTTGAGTGGGTAAAGCCACAGAAACTGAATTCAGAACGAGGCCAAGTATGGTCAAGATAGTTCATCTTGAAAATGCTTGAAATACTCAAGCATTTTTGATTACTAATCCGACCCTTGCGACTGTAAGGGTCGGATTAGGCTAGGCTCCAATAGTGAATACTAACCCAAGCGCAGGGAGGTCATGTTCGAGAGAGTTTCAATATGACGGCTTTGGATCAGATCTGGTTTTTGACATAAAAAGTCCAGGCTCGTGTTAAAAGTTATATAGCAACACACGTGGGTACAAACAATACATTCTAAAATGAATGTAGGACAATAAACTCCCATAATGAATCTGTTTGCTGCAAACTAAGAATATCATAAACATCACATTATTGGCTGATGTGGAGGATGTTTTAAGACCAGCGATGATAGATAAATTACGTGCTAGGCATAACTAGTAGTCGCCATGGGATTGCTCAATATGTGTGCAAGGTTTCTTGGGGCTAATTACTCACCAAATAACCACCTCACTACCCTTCATGTGAACTTGGTAATAGAGCATTTTGTTGACTTTATTCCATGTGTGATAGGAGGTCTATGTTGCTATAGATCTTGTATTTCTATCCTATGTGTATCAGAACATCAGATAAGAATTATGACTTGGTTTTGAAACAAGAGAGATTTATATTCATGTCCCCTACTAGTTTTGTATATTTTGCCAAAAGTAGTTAAGACCCCAAACTATATCTTGCAGATATCTCGGTTTGACTTATATTATAAACAAATTTGATTTTAAATGTCAGACTGATTGGATGCCTGATTTTCAATAGGATGGTTATTGGTGCTGGAGATTAGAAAATTTGCTCAATCAAAGTGATTAGTCATTAGTCTAACAATTCTTTTATTTTTCCGAGTTTGATACCCTTTCAGAGGCTGAAAACCCAAATTTAATACCCTATGCGAGACTTGCAGAGCAGCAGGTAGATTTTGATACCCTATATTGCAAGTCTGGAGACCTGTCCAGGTCTCACATTTTTTGGCACATAGATAGTTACCCGGTCAAAATACCCAGTTGGGCAAATCACATTTGTGCAATAGAGAGAATATTAGAATTTGGTGAAAATGCTAGTTATGCCTGTATAACAGGCTGGGATCACATAGAAGTATACGGTATTCGTTGTATGCTATTCGATGGCTATATGCTACACAGGCACGGCGAGCTATTCGTTTTTTTCAAATACCGTAGTGCATAACCTCTTATGTGACCCGGTGGCATCAAATTCACGTGTTCGATTGAATCTATACCCGTGCCCAAGTAAAATTGTGCACCGTATACCCGAATAGTATAATTCTATGCAGCCTTAAACGCAATTGAATTTTTGTCAGATCATTTTTCCACATTTTACATTTAGGCATATAGACTGCTCATTGGTGTGATATATCCTTAATTCAAAAATAAGAAGTAATATTTTCATGTAACCAGTGCATACAATGTAATTCTGTTTGTGAAGGAAGATTAATATTGTACTAATTGTAGTGGTTGTCTGGAACGACTGCTTGTAGGATAATCTCATTGGGTGTAGAGACTGACTCCGAACTTGAATAATGAATAGAGCCCTATTTACTCTCAAAATACCAAATGTAGGCCTAAATAAGAAGAACAGGGGGGTAGGCATCAATTCATTCAAGTCGTTCTGCCTCATTAAATGTAACAGTACATTTTTCACCTCATAAAGACTAATGTGTGGCGTCATAATTTTCCTTGACATATGATTTTTTAATGTTCCAAATTTATTACAAATGAGCAGACTGAAGACTAGTTTTATATTCCTGTTCAATTCTTTGTGTGAAATTAATGTGATCATTCATTTTATATAGCTAATCATCTGCAGTCAAAGAATGAAGCACAAATTCTGAAAATGATACAGTGGTTGAAAAATAATTGATTGTCTTCCGTTACTTGTCACTTCACATATTTAATGCCGAATAAGCATAGGCATTTTTTTATTTTAGAAATATTGAAATTACTGTTTGCGATTTGCAAAAGTTGTATTGCATACATTTTGACAAGCAACACAGGTTTTTTTTAGTAAAATCAAGCCCGTATCCAGGGGTGGTTTGGACCCCAAACTATAAACTAAATTTTCAGCAAAAAAGGGAGAATGAGATTTGAAAAAAAGAGAGAGAAAGGAGAGATGAAAAAACAACAAAGTTTAGAGAAAAAAGAGACCCTGTTTTAAAACCAGTAAAAGATTCTTGTCTGTGGCTTATATTTTGGTTTATTTTAAACATGATGGGCCGTATTCTCGAACGATGTTTAACGCTAATCAGTGTTTAAATCGTGATTTAAACGATGATTAAAATAAACGTTATTCTCGAAGACTGGTTAAAAATAAACGTTGTTTATATTTTAGCCACACATCGCTAAACTCATGTTAAACGCGTTTATCTTTAAACTAGGGTAGGGGGGTAGTTTAAGGTGTGTTTAAATTTAAAATTTCATCG
>JXSR01S006623.1:17877-27931 GCA_000969725.1 Ophiothrix spiculata
ATTTTTTGCTGAGTCATCGTTAAACGCGTCTAACTTCGAAGCCATTGAGCTACCTCTAAATATTGTTCAATTTTTCTGAAAATTTTACAGGGTAAGTTTTTCATGCAAATGAACAAATTTAAGGGGTGAGACCCTAATTTTTCAGACTTTCGTAAAATAAGAACCACCTTACTTAACATGTATGGTTTAGAGTTTGGTTTTTGATACCCGAGATGAAAATCACAATAGTAATCACCTCAATTAATGTTGTACCTGATTTTCTTTTATGCATTGTCCGTTTCCCAGTTCCGGGTGGCAGTGATGGGCCCAGTGGTGTTCTCATTTGCTCCGAAAACTACGTCACATACAAAAATCTTGGGGACCAGCCAGATATCAGAATGCCTATTCCAAGGAGAAGAGTAAGTGTTTCTTTTAAAATGTAATGTTTCAAATTGACCTTTCTTTGTAGTTTTAATCTTTTTAGTTTTTTTATGTACATAACATGTTTAAAAAAACAATCTTTGATTACTTAAGATTATTACCATATTGTTTTATGTTCACTGTATTTGAAGTGGATCCATGGATATAAGGCATTGTGTGGACATGCTCTAAATGTTAACCCAAAATTAACCTCTTTCAAAAAAAAAGTCATTAGAAATGATGAGAAAAAATCATCTGTTTGATTATAGTGGTTGATTGATATTAATGGTTTTATTATAAATTCAGATTTAGAAAGGATCATTTGACATAAGATAATATTCAATACCTTTTAATGGCAAGTTTGGCTCTTTATGACCAATCTCTAGATAATCAAGGCTTTGGAAAGTTTTTATGACTTAGAGTAGTCCTGTGTTTATCCCCCAAATCTCATTGCTGACATCAATGATGTGATATGTGTATGTCTACAATGAATGAAATGAAATGTTTGATTGTGATACAATCAAATTTGCAGATTTGCTTTGCAGATTTGCAGTTTCATGTTTTTTAGCACCAAACACACTATGTTGTGAACAACTTATTTTTTTTACAGTCATGGGATGATATCTTAACGATTTGAGAGCTTATTAAGTTAAAATAACTTCCTTGGGTCCTTTGTGTTGATCTGGAATTTTCCTGCCTTTTGTAGATGGTATTGATTGAAATTGATTTATGTTTTTTGTTTGCAGAATGATTTGGATGATCCAGAGAGAGGCATGATCTTTGTATGCAGCGCTACTCACAAAACAAAGGTAAATACTAGTATACTTAAGGTCTCATCAAAATGACGCGACCTAAATTCACTGACTATGACCCGAATCTAACTCGCTAACCATGACCCTACCTTAACCACAAACATACCTTAACCCAAACCCTAAAATTTTGGATGGGGCCTAAAGAATACTTGTCCAAAATGCCAAATCCAAGTGTGATTCTTCAATTTTCTGATTTTTTCAAACTTGTGGAATAGTAGAATCATAGCCGAAATTAAACTTCAATCTTTCAATTTTCTACATTGTATTATTATCATATCATCAGTTTTGTCTAGGACACATCAGGTTGAGAAACAATAAAATACATAAGAATTACACTGTATTCATTTGTACAGGAAAAGTATCTTTTTTGTGAAGTTCTGCATTACCTACCTATCTATGATCATTCATAACTTTTGAATGGAATGTTCGATTTGAACCAAACAAAATGCATTTTAAAGATGAAACTGCAGACAATTTTCTTGACATAAAAACTGCATATCACCAAAATGCTCAAATAACAGCTTTTTGGCGCTTTCCAGTAGTCTCAAGCAGTAAATCCTTATTCTATCCTAACCCTTATGCTAACTTGACCTTCACTCTAAAAACTTACCCTAAATGTTTAGTATGGATCTTGGTCCAAAGATTTTGTAATCACTTATTTGACAGGAGGCAACAGTTATCTCAAATTCTGTCGGTTCTGAATGGAGAACATGATATTAAAGACACACAGGAATCCGTTATTGCTTTTGGAGAATTAGGCAGAGAATTGGTGTGTTTTCTGAATTTGTGTACATTTCTTACAGTTGATGTTCTTTTTCCTTTCAGTCAATGTTCTTTTTCCTGGCTCAAACTGAGCAAGGTGACATCTTCAAGATCACCCTGGAAACGGACGAAGACATGGTGACCGAAATCCGCATGAAGTACTTTGACACAGTTCCCGTAGCGACATCTATGAATGTGCTCAAGACTGGGTTCCTGTTTGTTGCAGCTGAATTTGGAAACCAGTAAGTTCGTTTTTTTCAATAAGGTACATTTTACCAAACCCTAGTTCTAGTTTTTCCAAATAACCCAACCACCATACCTTTCATAAGGGTGCTAAAAATGCTCAAGTTCACCCTTCATTTTAGCGGAAAAAATTTAAACCTATCACCATCCCTAGAAGTAGGATAATCTTCATAATTAATTCCAAGTAATGAGGGGGATTTAAAATGATGATATTTTGCTGCGTTCTTCTCAGAGTCCTAATCTGTTGACAACTCTTTGCAAAACTGATACAATCCCTTCGACCATTATGTGTTAAATTAAAAGGGTCAAAGCTGTTGGCTTTTCAAAGCTGACTATTTATTAATTCAGTTTTGCATTCTATAAACTTATTTTTCTAGCTACCTGTACCAGATAGCCCATCTTGGGGATGACGATGACGAGCCAGAATTTAGCAGCGCAATGCCGCTGGAAGAAGGTGATACATTCTTTTTTGCACCTAGGCCGCTCAAGAATCTGGTGGAGGTTGACCAACAAGAGAGCCTGTCACCCATTATGAGTTGCCGGGTATGTAACAACTTACAAGAGAGCTTGTCACCCATTATGGGTTTACATTTTTTGAGCACAAATGGCTCTGAACAATTAATTTTAATACTGTTCTGGATATTACTTTATGCTTTTACATGAACCCCAGTTATTTTCCTGGCATATTTTGAATAAAACTATTAAAATTCAGTTTTTCACCAAGATTTGAAGAAGAAAAAAGGAAAGTTGTGTAAATGACAAGGAATTGAAAGTGATGAGTTTTTGCTGCGTTCTTCTCAGAGTCCTAATCTGTTGACAACTCTTTGCAAAACTGATTCAATTCTTTCAACTATAACATTTCTATTAAGGGAAAATATAAAATGTGGCTTTTATAGCAGAAATACGATTCAATTTCCTTATACAACTTTTGAACCTTTTTTGATTTTTCCTACAGATTGCTGACTTGGCAAATGAAGACACACCACAGTTATATGTCGTTAGCGGTAGAGGTCCAAGGTCGTCTCTAAGGGTCCTCAGACATGGTTTGGAGGTAGGAATGGAAATTGTCTGAAAATATGTTTTTGACCTTTTAAAGAGTCTTATTATCCAAACAATAGTTTTTTCAGCTTACAGGTATCATTGAACAAGCTTTTTTATAGCTTGCAAGTCAAAGGAATTTTGGCTATGAGGGATTTGAAAGTGATGATTTTTTTGCTGCGTTCTTCTCAGAGTCCTAATCTGTTGACAACTTTTTGCAAAACTGATTCAATCCCCTCTAGTAGAATACAAATGTATTTGATTTAAATTGTAAACTGGTTTTTGGTACATTTCCAAGGTACATGTGAAAAGCATGTTTTGCTTTCTGAAAAGCATTACAGTATTATTCTCTTTCCACGATTTAATTGTGGAACATTTTGTTGCTTATTTTGACATACCTTCATAATGAATTGGTGTTATATGCTATAGTCACATAGCCAACGGTTTTTGAATTGGAAGGAAGCCGCAACGCCGAAACATCAGTATGACATCGGTGAATTCTTGTGTTGCCTGGTCGATCACAAGTCACTGGTTGTTATTAGACCATAACTAAAGCTAACATTGTTTTAACCTCCGAGTTAAATTCTTGGGGCATGCTTTTGGTGTCTCTACGGCTTGCGGACACATACAGCGGCCCAATGTCTAGTCAGTGTCTGCTGAATTACTACCTTGTATGATGCCGTAAACACATATTAAACCTTGCCGCAAGGTTATGTGACCAGGGTATCCGTGAGGACACGGATATGAGCTCAATTCTCAATAGGGAGTTTGTTTGATGTTTATTCAAGATCATATCACATTTAGTGAGCAACACTGATGCCAAATGTGTTTCCCTGTATCTAGGTGTCTGAGATGGCCGTGTCCGAGCTGCCAGGTAACCCCAATGCTGTATGGACCGTCAAGAAGAAAAGTGATGGTGAGTGCTTCATCACAATTTAATAATGGTCTGTGTATCCGTTAGTAACATGTTTTGTGAAATTTAAATCGTTTTGTATTGTAAGGGTATTATCAAAAATTGTATTTGGCTTCAAAGTGTCATGGACATGCATAGAGTGACTCCATATCAACCTTTCTTTTTAAAGAGAATCTTTGATATCAAATCAGGATTTATATCTAGCACAACTGAGATACACAGAGCTAATAAAAAAAATCGTAAAATTAGTCCCAAATATACATTATGCTTTCCTTTATAAGATTGTGCATTTTATCATCAGGGTTCATTATGTAGTTGAAATTTAATGTTTTTAATGATTTTGGTTGCAAACATTGATCTTTCTAAGTTCCTTTTCAAGTTTTTCTGGAGATCCAAAATTTGTTAAACCTCGCATGCCTTTTTAAGCAATTGTCAAATACCAGATCTCAGCCACTGGCTTAATACGAACACCAACATGTCTCCAATTCTTCACAATAAAATTTTAAACAGAGAAAATACTGAAATTACTCCTGAATAGATAAACATGGAAAAGAAAAGAGGTAGATCAGATCATCCTGTTTTATATCATGATTGCACGGCATGAAAAAAACCTGTGTGATATCATGATATAAAACAAATATTGAATGCCTATTGCACGTGCAATAGTTAAAATATATCATTCGGTCAAATTTGGACTGATCCATTTCACTCGGCTACACCTCGTGAAATAGAAAAGTCAAAATTTGACCCTTATGATATATTTTGTACTATTGCACTCTCAGGCATTCAATATTTGTATAATATGTTTATAAATATCCATATCCATTTGTAGTAGATTATTAACAAGGTCAGGTGCCGGCTTACTATGCCACCAACACCAAGACCTGTCTGTTTTGTTGCAGGTATCCATGCTGGGCTGATGGGCTGCATAAGGTTTGTATTGAAATGAAAGACAAGAGGCTGGTTTGATTCTTGTGTCGTCTGAAAGATGGACACATAGGTCCGTATGCACAAAGCAGGACTAACTTTAGTCCTGGACTAAGTGAAATTTTATTTCTTGAAAATAACACATTTTTTGGAATCTGTATTAATTTATGTCCTTGCACTAAGTTCTATACTGAAATGACTATAATTTGACCAGTTGTCTGTTTTGGAACATTGGCAATTTTTTTCCAAAAAGAACAAAAATTGGTTTAGACCAGGACTAACTAATTTAGTCCCAGACTAAACCATTTATTTGTTTAACAATAATTACAATGTTCAAAAACAGACAAATGAATCAAATATTTAAAATTTTCTGTTTAAATCTGTAATCAAGAACATACATTATAACTAGATTTCGCTCAAAATGTGCGATTTTCTCCGATTTTGAATTTTACTTGGTCCCGGGACTAGGTTAGTCCTGCTTTGTGCATACGGACCATAGGGGTTACTTTGGTTGTGTGTGTGTGGCTGGCTGTGGGTGTGTGGGGTGTGTCCATGGTCAGTATTACAAACCCTGGACAAGATTGATCACACAGTTTCCATATTATGCTTATATCATATTTTTATGAATCTTGACATGTTTCTTGGGCAGAAACAAACATGTGATGCCTATGAGCGTGGGGTCATAAGGGGTCAATAACTTTTGTTGGTCAAACTTAAAAGATTGGTCTGCAAATTCATACACTTTATCAGATCTTTATTGGACCTTGACACAATGGTTCTTATTTCAGAGGCACATACGTGATTCCTAAGTGAGCAGGGTCAAAGATCACCTAGGGGTCAAGTCATCCCAGTGACCTTCTTTCAGACACCACAATCGGCCAGGGGACAACAAGGTGTTTTTTTTTTATCAAAAAAAGTTGTAAACAAGGATTGAGCTCAATATTAGGTAAAGGTTGTACTACAACAAAGTAATGATTTATCCCTGCTTGATTTTTGAACACATACTCAAATTCAGGTGCTTTAATGCAAAAGTCATGATCTTGTGTTTATGTGTGTTTGTACTCTTAAATTGAGACCACGGTGTGACTGCAGTCCCATGTGCATGCTTTCAATAATACCAAACAGGAAAAAAAGTGTAATTGGAGTGAGTGATTGTATGGACAGCGTGATTAAACATAATTGTTTAATGGTTGATCATCTTACAAATGATTAATAATCCTTTAAACTTAATGCCCAACTTCTTCAGGCCTATTTTGTAGATAACAAGTAATATATGATTAGTAGTAATGGATATTTGATTAGTTTGCCTGGATTTTTACAGTAATAAAGATGCTACCCTTACCATCAGAAGTAACCAATTAAATAAAAATATATCATCTTAATTTACATCATGTTTTTTAAAACCCAAGTTATTTGTGTGCATGTAAACAAAGACTAGCAATCTCAGGTTCTTAAGAATAAGCCATTTAGGAATTTTGAGTTGGAAAATGCCATCTCTAATATAATTTCACATTTTGATACCCACATTACATGGGGCTATTTTATTCTCAGGTATTGTAAAATAACTGCTACCAGTATTCTTTAACATTGGGCAAAGTCCCAAATCTTTTTTTTTCTGCTGTTTTTGGAAAGTTTAGATAGTTTTTGAAGGGATTGAAAGTGATGATTTTTTGCTGCGTTCTTCTCAGAGTCCTAATCTGTTGACAACTCTTTGCAAAACTGATTTAATCTCCTCAGGCAGAATGAAATATGTATGTTCTATCTATCTATCTATATCGACCGTGGTCGGAAGCCATGATGAATTTTCTCCACTGCTGTCTGTTTAGCATGAGTTTGAGAAGTTCGTTTTGATCAATACCGGCATCCTGTGTAAGAAGTACTGGGTAGGTCAGCCTTGGTCTTCCCTGTGTACGTGTCCCTTGGGTTGGGCGTCCAGAACACTAATCCAGACACTGGTTCCTCAAGCTGTCTAGCACAGTGAGCTGCAAAGTTAGGCGGCGACCTCTCACTTTTTCTGATAGTTTTGGTAAATCACCATATATAACCTCCCTGGTAGGATGATCTCTCCAGTTAAGGTTTTGAACCATCATTAATAGTCTGGTGTAGCACCCATCTAACCTGGCTTCAAGTCTTTCTGTCAGTGTATGTTACATTTTAAGATAGATTTTTTTTTCAATCTTTCTTACATGATTGTGTCTGGATTTTATGCACTGTTTTCTTTTTCTCTTGTTCATTTATACAGATGAATTTGATGCCTACATCATTGTGTCTTTCATCAACGCTACCCTTGTATTGTCCATCGGTGAGACTGTAGAAGAAGTAACAGATTCTGGTTTCTTGGGAACCACGCCCACGTTGTCATCATCGTTGATTGGAGATGATGCGCTCCTTCAGGTGAGCGAGAATAATCATGGTAACCTGATGTCTCTATTCTTGTTTCCTGCTGTTTTTGGAAAGTTTTGATAGTTTTTGGAAGGGGATTAAAAATGATGATTTTTTGCTGCGTTCTTCTCAGAGTCCTAATCTGTTGACAACTCTTTGCAAAACTGATTTAATCCCCCACTTAGGCAGAAAATGAAATATGTATGTAACATTTTTATCATTCAGGGTTTTACTTGATTTATTCTTTGTTACTCTGTTAGTAAACTGATGCTTGAAATAATGGGGAAAAGGCAACACTGTAACCGACACACTTCACGGTGACTGCAATCGTCATGAGTTGAAGTCTCCATGCATGCCTGTCTCGAGTCAGTTGAGAAAGTCAAATTTTTGGATTTTTTGCCAAAATTGATCATTGTTGCCAGAAGCACACATATATGCGTCACATATATTCGCTGCTGTAAAAACAAACCTTGAGAACCCCATAGAACTAGTAGCAACGTTGGCGCTAGAAAATAATTTAAGGGGTCCACTGGACCCTTTAAACAAGCCAATTTTCAAATTTAAGGGGTCTGATGGAATTTCAAGGGGTCCGACGGACCCTTTAACCCCCTATTTTTTCAAATTTAAGGGGTCCAATTTGAATTTTAAGGGTTTTAGAAGATTTTTTACCATCCTTCTAAGTATTTATTATAATTTAACAAATTTTAAAGGAGTCCACTTCAGAATGTACCATTTTGCAGTCAATTTTATTGCGTCCAATTGGACCCTTTACACTTAAGTTTTTTCAAAATCAAAGGGTTTTTTTCATAAAAACCGCGTCGAAAACGCGATCTAGCGCGAACGTTGACTAGTAGCCCCTGATGACAAATTGCATTTTATTTGTTCACTGTACCTAGTGTGACATTTTGTGGGTGTTGTAACTGGCAGAGGGTTTTTTCATGAACACACAAACACCCAAATGCTTGCTCAAAGGTAAAATTGGATGAATTTATTGTTCTTTACTTGTGTCATTACCTTTCAGAAATTGTTTGATAAGTTTCTCTGTTAAGGCTCACCAGAACTGATGGAAGAAAAATTTAACCTGTATTTCCAAACAAATTAGTGCGCACATTTGTAAGATATTTGCTTGCGAAACACATTTCTCTATTGACTCATATCATGCAATTCTGAATATCCGCTCACCTTGTGTTATCCATTATTTGCGCCATGCATTAAAGTTTAAGATACATTTTCTTATATCTCTTACATTGACTCTTCAGTGAATGAAATGTGAGCTAATATCTTAAAGAAATCTCTCTTGATTGAGCAAAATGTGTTTGGAACTATGGCCTAAATAAGGCCAAAGAAATAAAAGAACTTTTACCGCATTTTGTTTTTCTTTTAGGTATTCAGGAGATTTTTTTTTTCTTACATCGAGAGGGAAAAAAAAGGAAAAAATAGTGACCTAAAAACGTAATAAAAAAAGATTTCCGCGTGCGCATAGCCTTTTTTGACTAAAAAAAAAAACGCTTAGGGTTTTGGGCCTAAGGAACCTGAGACAGAGTTCTTTTTTTTTTTTTTTTTGGCCTAACCTAACTTCTACAAAATTGTGTACCAGAACTTTGGGGCAGGACTTTGGAAGAACCATTCATTGACACAATGTGTTTGGGGTTAATATTCAAATTGCAAAATCTCACCCAAGAATATGCAGTGAAATCCAATGCATTTCATTTTACTTATTTTTTTTTTTGGGGGGGGGGTCATGTTAAGAGATTATTGAGATTGAAAATGATGATTTTTTTGCTGCGTTCTTCTCAGAGTCCTAATCTGTTGACAACTCTTTGCAAAACTGATTCAATCTCCTCTCAAGCACAATAAAAAAGGTGCACAATTTAGATGGTGTAGGTGGTGGACATTCAAGATGAACTCGAAAGACCTGGGTCTGGATTAGATTTAAGTTCAAAGTATTTTTTAGACATTTAAATTAGCGAGGAGATCAAATTAATGATAACCATGTAGAGTGAATAAATGTGAGCTAATATCTTATATAAATATCTCTTGGTTGAGCAAAATGTGTTTGAACTATGGCCTAAATAACCTAAATTGAACTACAAAATTGTGTACCAAACTTGTGCCAGGACTTTGGAAGAACCATTCATTAACACAATGTGTTTATGGTTAATATTCAAATTGCAAAATCCCACTCAAGAATATGTAGTGAAATCCAATGCATCTCATTTTACTTTTTTTTTTTGGGGGGGGGAGGGGGAAGTCATGTTTAGAGAGTTTTGGAGATTGAAAGTGATGATTTGTTGCTGCGTTCTTCTCAGAGTCCTAATCTGTTGACAACTCTTTGCAAAACTGATTCAATCTCCTCTCAAGCACAATAAAAAAAGGTGCAAAATTTTAATTTGGATGGTGTAGGTTGTGGACATACAAGATGGACTTGAAAGACCTGGGCCTGGATTAGATATTAAGTTCAAAGTATTTTTTAGACATTTAAATTTGTGAGGCGATCAAATTAATGATAACAATGCAGAGTGAATGAAATGTGAACTAATATCTTAAAGAAGTATCTCTTGGTTGAGCAAAATGTGTT
>JXSR01S006624.1:21454-37499 GCA_000969725.1 Ophiothrix spiculata
AGGCCAAGGCCTTCATGTCCGAGGACCAAGGACTTCAAAAAATGTCCTTAAGGACTCCTCGAGGCCAAGGCCTGGCCTCGAGGACTACAACACTGAATTTGCTAGTCTCTTACACAATACAAATAGAACAGAATACACGGGCTATTCTTTTGATCTTCTCACAGAGACTAATTGCTTGTTGCATACTTCAAGGTTTATAGATTATACAAGTAGAACAAAGAGGATAGATGGCATCTGCACTACCGTGTTTGAAGCAAGTTGCATTGGGTTTTTTTTGTGGTGTGGTATAAATATAGACTTTCAAGCTGTTATTGACTACTTTGTAATGGAACCAAAAAGCACATTAGATGGTAGCACATTTGATTCCATTTACCTCAGTTGCTCAAGTAGCTTGCAACAACACTGTTAAAACAAGCGTTAAAAAGTGTTATCCTAAACATGTTAAAACGCCTTAAGTGTTAAAATAAAACGTTATTTTAACACTTCAAGCGTTTTTAACATGTTTAGGATAACACTTTTTTAACGTTGGTTTTTACAGTGAACTTTTGTAAAGGTCAGGTTCTAAATGGTATATGCTTTTTTCAGGTTCTTCAAGTTTCCATTTTCAAAATGAGATACCCTATTCACTCGTCCAATTCAACTATGGATTTTCTGAATGTATATCACTGTACAGATGGGTTATTTCATACCAGTGTGCCAAAAATGATGTCAAAATAATTTTACAATGCTTCATCAAAGAGTAAGATGATCTATCAAACTCTTGACAGTTGGAATATTTAATAATTTAAAGGGTTTTTCAGTCGGAAAATAGTTGAATTGGACGAGTGGATACGGTACCCTATTCACTTGTCTAATTCAACTAATTTACATCTGACAATCTCCTTAAATAAACAAAATCCCCATTTCCAAAAGTTTGACAAATAGTCATACTCTGTTACCGACACTTCATTTCAATTATTTTAAACAATTTTTGGCACGCTTGTATGAAAGCGCTCAACTGTAACGTGATCTATATACCAAAAGTGAGTAGTTGAATTGGACGAGTGGATACGGTATTCTACTATTATCTACTGGTCTCTGTATGATCATTTCAATCCGTATATCCCGAGGGCTATATGATATAAATGGTGGCAAAATATGTCCATGCATAGACATGTCCTTGTCAAGGTACTTTAGATGGACTACAATTAAGCAAATCTATTCATCATCATGTGGCTGCGGTAAGATCAAGCCTAGTGGCAATTTCTGTGAGAGTAGATGAAGTGAAGTGATTATGTAAAGGTTTGGAATAAAGCTTGTCATTGCTGTTAGGAATATTTGAAAAACAGCTATTCCTATTTTAATCCAGTAACATATATTTAAGTTTATATTTGTGTTATATAGATGCATAGGATCATTTTTTCCAAACAAACAATTATTGCTTGTTTTGTAGGCAAACAATCTCATTGGTTATAAATTTCCTGGCATGACCAGAATGAAATGATGCTCTCCCTTTGCTATTATGTTATTACCCTCGAAGATAATCAGACGACATTTTGCAATTCGTCAAAATGTTTTTTTAAACAATATTTGAAGTTTAAAGTTGCGCAATAGGCATCCCATCACTTTTTTCCAAACAAACAATTATAAATTTCCTGGCATGACTGGCATAAAATGATACTCCCCCTTTGCTATTATGTTATCACCCTTGCAGATAATCAGATGACATTTTGCAATACATCAAAATGTTTTTTTCAAACAATATTTGAAGTTTAAAGTTGTGCAATAGGCATTCCTTATTCATGAAAGCTGAATTCTTATGTGAATTAAGTTTAAATTGTTATGCCAAGGCACAATGTGCACTTGTCAGGCACGTATTAAAAATCTTGCATTCATGAATACTGCAGAAGACCGTGACACTGATTGCTATGGTTACATAGATCAAATGAAAAATCTAAAAAGCGAAAGGATGAATAACATGTTTGCAAACCCTAAACTTCAGTTTTTATTCATTCATTTCTTCTTCGACATTTTAAAGATAAATCCAACACAGAGTAAGAGGTTTTCATAAGTAGAATAAGCAAATGAATATTTGGAGAGGAAAGGTATTTTTCAATTTCAAAATTATTGATAGTTGCAGGAGTGGACATTGTACACCCTGATAGGACTGGTAACATTCTTCTCTGAAATGATTGTCTATTAAAATGAACCAAACACTGACTTTAAGGTACATGTTGTCTGGGTGTTACATCTCATCATGACTTAAAGTACCAGGACAGATAGTTATAGTTTGTTTTTTTAATTGTTTTAAATATGTTTCTTTTAACATGCTATTCAAAGGATTTTTTTTAACTGGAATTGTGGAGATGCTTTTTTTATTAAAAATCGAGTGAGTGTAGTAGAAACCAAAATGGTAAACGAGATGCCTTTTTATAGGGTGTGCAAAAAGTGATTGCCCACATAAGTTTACAGTAAAAGAATTATTATCATAAGAATGTCTCATACATCTTTAACTCCCTTAAACTGGAACTATGTTGTCATTTCGCATAAAAATGTTGTTAACATTGACCTCAAACATTCAAAGCTATTTATGACTCCTTTGAACCAATAATCACGAACAAGCGCCCCCAGTCCTTGGAGTATAGATCTCCACTATTTCCGATATGATACAATATTCAATGCACAATCTTTAACATTTCGGTCAACCACGATGCAGTTATTGATAAGAAAGTTTCATCTATATGATCGCACTCTCCCTTTGAATAGTAAAACCCTATTCACCCTGTGCCAAGTTGCCAAAGTGCACCTTATTGTGGGCAATCACTTATTGCACACCCTAAAGAAGTAATGGTAAACACAACATATTGTATCTTTTGCTTATTTCAAACGTTTTGGAGTCACTAAGTCTAGAACACTAGATATGTTAAACAGAGCATATACAAATAAAAGGCATACATTACAGTAAACAGATTGAATGTAACTGGACTGTCCATGGAGAACATTTAAGCAACATATATCAATTGGGAAAATTTAAATAATGAGAATGAAACAAGTCTTGACCGTAGATGGCAGCTACGCCACTGAGTTTTAGCCAAACAGTTTTTTGCGTGCGCACATCATTTTGTTTGAATCATGTCACTTGCCCATCCCCTTGATCATATATATTATGGTAGCTACCTTGCTGGATTTAGCTGAATGTAGCAGGTACGCCACTGACTGTATTATATGATTTATCTGACCAGGGATTGATTTCTCAAATATTTTGTTCAACGCAAACTCAAACTTCATCGCAAACCAGAACATCATCGTAATTTTGAAATTACGGCCCAGTAATATCTGAATACTAAAATTATAGCAGCTCAAATATAGTCAGAGTTTGCAATGAACAAAAAATATGAAAATTTCAGAACCTTTTAAAGAGAATGCTAAATAGACTCTGTATGATTATAAATTTGCGAGAACCTCCTTTGTTAAGAATTAAACTATTTATTGTCATCACATGGAAACTATTTTTTAGGATTAAAGGGTGAATCAGGTGACAACCTTAAAGGCATCAAAAGCAGCCATTTTCATGAAAAGGGGATTTTTTTTTCAAACCTTAGTGTGAAATTGCATTTGTAAAATCACTATTTAAGGTATGAATTGGAGAAAAAAGAATATATTTTGGTTTCAGAAAATATCACCCTTTGGGGTGTTTTGAAAAACTGTGGTCACGCTATACCTACAACATCATACTTTACTGACCCCGGGTTTTTTCATTGGTGCATGTATAAAGTGTTGTACACGGCTGCTCTAACAGAGCACTGTAAGATAAATAAACCTTCTATATATTCAAATCAATCTTGATTTTTTGACAAAAGAATAAAGTAGAGAAAAGTATAATATCTAGGCTTAACATACGTTCAAAACCTTTCCTTGCAGCCTTTGCTTTAGCCATGAACTGAATACCAACATAGCACCTCAACGCAGCGGGTCCCTTAGTTGGAATTTAAATCGAACCAGTAAAGTAGACTTTTATGAGAGTTTTTTACCTTATTTTAAAGCAGTCGTGTTTCAAAATATCAAGATAATCCTTAGTTTAAAATGATATGGTACAAGGGAATCCCCGGAGGAATCTTGGCACTTACAATTGCTCTGAATTAGTAGCAACCATTCACAACTTTTATTTCCTTTCTGAATGTTCAGGAAATCCGATTGTTGACTTTAACTTACGGTGCATAAAGTTTTGTTTTTCTTATTTTATTTACCGAAAGATAACCTCACTTTACTGGGTAAAAATATAACACCTTAAGTAGGCATGGTTATATCCATTTACATGGGAGTCAATTCCAATCGGATGAGTTTGCTAGTGCCATCAGGAGCATGGTGCCCTATATACATGTTATACCTTCATAACACAGTGCTTTCTTTAAAATATATAATTGAAGCCACAGTACATGACAATATAATTACAACTTCACATCATTTGAAGAAAAACCAATTAATCTAAAATTTCAGTTGATACACATTATTCATTATAAAGTTTGACCGTTGGTAATATTCTTATTAGTTCCAAATAGTTTGTATATTGATAAAGATGACGTCCAAAATGATGCTGTGGATAATAGATAGAGTCTTTTTAATAGAGTAGATGTGTAGGTGGTACCAGTTCTCCTTTAATTTTAACCGTTCCAAATTTGAATATTCATAGAGGTGAAATTGAGAATTAGGCAATGGATCATGGATAGTCTTGTTGAAAGAGAAGATCAATGTGTTAATTAGTGCCATCAGCCTCATGGTACCAGTTCAATAAATTTTTCATGAGAAATACCTACTCATCCTTCAAGCTACTAATTCGTCTCCAATTACATAAGGAATAGTCTCTATTCCTTTTGAATGCTGTGGCGCTGCCACAACCTCGCTGCTTGGTCACTAACTTGGTTAGATCAGAGAGGAGGTTTGTCAGTGGTGGGGTTGGTAGAGGGATCTGGGCAAGATCTAGTCAATAATATGATCAAGCACTATTGTTTGAACCCAATAGAAATATGGACATTTTATTTCTAAGTGTCAAAATAGATGGCGCTATTCATACAAACTCATTTTTGATGTAGAAGGGATATACTTGTGTGTACTACTGAAATTAGATATGCAAATGCATGAAGCATCTGACGTCAAATTTTTTTTTTATCATTTTGAACCACAATCTTCACAGATTAAACAACAAAATCGATAATAAAAGTTGATCAATAATTTGAAATATGTATAGCGCCCTCATTTTTGCACAAATCTGAATTTACAAAAAAATACCAGTAAATGAGCTCAAAATTAATTCTTGAAACCGAAATGGAGCAAAATTTTGAGCACGGGTTTAAAACCTTATTATGCAACAATTTCAAGTTACTTGTTCTACTTTTTCAACTTTCTGTGAAGAAATAATTGAATTTTTGGTTAAAAATGAATAAATGGCCACCTCAAACAACAGTGCAAGACAGATGACCATGAGCATCAGATAACTAATAATTTTGCAGTGGTGGTAACACAATCATCACTCTGTTCAGTATCTTTCAAGCAACTGTGGCAGAGCCTTTATCATGATTGTTATGCTTCAATAGGATATGTTACTAAATGTTTTCAGCAGGTGCCCTACTTTATATTATCATTTAAAGTGTTCTTGAAAGTGATATAAATATGATTTTTAAGTCTTGATGTCCGCCAGGGAAACAGAAACAATTATACATGCTTTATCTTGTGAATTAAATAATAATATTTTTGTTTCTAAAAAAGGAACAATTTATAAACTCGGTAATGTTATAATTCTTGTGATTTCCTCTAAATCATACAAAGAAATTTGTGTAACATGTATATAGGGTGTATGTATATATGTAGGGGATGTGTCTGTGGGGGTGTGTGTATGTATGTATGGTGATGTTGTGAACTTGAAAATGTAAAACTTCAAAATTTGAAACTAACAATCACTTTGAATACAAAAGGGTAAATTCGCTATTGAACATTGGCTCATACCTCAGTATACAGTCCTAAAGGAAGTATAACGTACCCCCTATTGGTAAGGTTTCTATGGACATGATGGAGATGATTTTAAATGCCAGTCTTGTTAGTTCTTTCCGAGAAATAGGTGTATATTTCCTTGTCAATGGAACTTGATACTGACAGAATAGTGCTTGACTTGTAAACTTTTTACAAACCTTCACTTCAGAGATTGTGAGTTCCAAATTATCTGATTGCGGAGATTCAATAGACCTTACAGCCAGGCAGGTGCACGTAGGTGGCATGGAGTCAATCCCAAAAGTCTATAGGTCAAAACCCAATTTTCATTAAGTTTTTTTAAATAATCCATCAATCAAGTTGAAATACATTAGGGGCGCACCATTAGATTTCCAGGGGGGAGCAGGAAGTTTTCGGGAAAAAATCCCCTCTCCATGGCAGAAGGAAAAAAAATCACACCTGAACATAGAATAGGGGAAAAACAGTAATTTCTAAGAAAAAAAAAATCATCCCCGAACAGGACGCGAAAAAATATTCAACTCCTATCCCAACGCCAGTTATTTATTTATTTATCTATTTTTTGTCAAGTTTAGCTTCAGTGCAACCAGAAAAGTCAAATTTCTTGTGTATGTAAAGGCTCTGTCACACATCATGAAACGGTTAGAGAGGCTGATGTTTAAATACTGCTTAAAGGAACACAAATCCAAAATGGCTGAGGTGAAGTATAGGATTTTCTATGGCATGTAATAATGGTCAGAAATTATTATCACTGAATGAATTCTCCCAAATGATACTGAAAAGTCTTGACAGTCTCTAAAAATCAAAAATACATTACATAAATCTGCAATATATGATGTTTTAACGGTATTAACCAAAGGGCAAACTAAAATCACTCCTCAAATATAATGTTATTAAATTTGCTTTACACAATTTATCTTCGCCGTTTTGGTTAAGATCAATTCCCGGACGGGCACTTAACATTTTATAAGGTACAGATGAATGGTTTAGATTTAAAGAATGTCTTGAGAACTTGTTCTCAAATATCAATGGCTCTTTATAGAGGATTTAGGTTTCTGGAGACAAGTTTGCCAATTGTCTTCAATTCTCTACGAATGCCATTTCTCTCCCATGGAAAGTCTCCAGACAAATAGCAGTGTCATATGACAGCTAATGTAGAGATATATTAATAGCAGTAAAAGCCTGGCATCTCAAATCAGAGGCACATCCTTGTCTTGGCTTCATCTTTAAATACTGCTAGGCCTTTCAATACATATATTTAAGTAAACATTTCAAGTGCAAATTTCCGCATTGGATCAGTATTTCATACGTCATATCTTAAAATGGATTTGGTTTCTTTACATTCTGGTGGTTAATATTTGCGACCTAAATGTTAAGAGTGCAGTGGTAGTTTTCTAGGTGTCTGGGTTAGCAGATCAAAAGAACAGTGTAAGTAGGAGAACCTGAACCAAATGTGCACAAACGGAGTGATGTGCAGGATTGTGCCTTTTTGACAAAAAATTCCCATTCAATGGCAATACTTCATTCATTTTTAAGAATTTATTCACGTTTACGCCAATAATAATGATTCCGGACGGGGTCTGTCCTTTCTAAAAATTCCATCCGATGCATATCCTTTAAAGTCTTTAACAACAAGCTTAACGCAGTGGGTCCGTCAGAGGCAATTCAAATCGACCCATTCGAAAAGAGTTTTACGAGACTTAAAGCAGCTCGTGTTTCAAAATCTCAAGATAATCTTAGTAGTCCTTGATATAAAAATGCATGATACAAGGGAATCTTAGCTCTTGCAATTACTCTAAATTAGTAGCATTTATTTTTATTTCTTTTCTGGGTGTTTAGGAAATCCGATTGTTGACTTTAACTTACGGTGCATATTGTTTTTCTTATTTTATTACCGAAAGATATCCACACTTTCTTGGGTAAAATATAACACCTTAAGTAGGCATGGTTATATCCATTTACATGGGAGTCAATTCCAATCGGATGAGTTTGCTAGTGCCATCAGGAGCATGGTGCCCTATATACTACTACCTAAATAACGCAGTGCTTTCTTAAAAAATATATAATTGAAGCCACAGTTCATGACAATATAATTACAACTTGATCTCTTTTGAAGAAAAACCAACGATGAATTCAAAATAAGACAAAATTCCAGTTGATACACATATTATAAAGTTAGATCAGTCGTTACATTTTTATTAGTTCCAAATAGTTTGAATATTGATAAAGATGACCTCGAAAATGGGGCTGTGCATAATAGATAGTCTTTTTAATAGAGCAGATGTGTAGGTGGTACCAGTTTTCCTTAACCATCCCTTATATAATTGGAGACGAGTTAGTAGCTTGAAGCGGGAGTACCTGTATTTCTCATGTAAATTGTATGTTGCTGATACCATGAGACTGATGGCACCAATTAACACATCTACTCTTTTAACAAGACTATCCTTGATCTGCAGCCTAATTCTCAATTTGAATATTCATAGAGATGAAATTGAGAATTAGGCTGCGGATCATGGATAGTCTTGTTAAAAGAGTAGATGTGTTATAATTGGTGCCATCAGTCTCATGTACCAGTTCAATAACATCTACATGAGAAATACCTTCTCCCCCTTCAAGCTACTAATTCGTCTCAAATTACATAAGGAATGGTCTCTATTCCTTTTGAATGCATATGTCAATAATATGTGATGGCTCACCCCGAAAGGGGAGACTTTGCAGATTATATCAATTTTGATTTTATCATTTCACCTGTTACAGCATAAGCTTTAAAATTACACCTTACTTGAAATTGATCATGGTGATCAAATTTTACAACAGAAAATCTACTGGAAATTCTTATTATTTTCTTTATTTTTTGCTGCCTATTTTCATCAATTTATCGAAAAGTGTTCTGTCGTAAACTCCCCCTTTTCGGGGTGAGTCATCACAATATGATCAAGACAGATGACCATGAGCATCAGATAACTAATTAATTGTACAGTGGTGGTAACACGATCATCACTCTGTTGAGTATCTTTCAAGCCACTGTGGCAGAGCCTTTATCATGATTGGTATGCTTTCCAAAGGTGATGTTACTAAATGTTTTCAACAGGTGCCCTACAATATATTTTCATTTAATTCTATTCAATCAAGTGAGATAAATATTATTTTTCAAGTCTAAGTACCGCAAGGGAAGAATGAAAATTTGAACATCATTTACCTTGTGAATTAAAATAATAATATAATTATTTCTGGTTCTCAAAACAAAAAGGAAACAAGTTATAAACTCGGTAATATTTTAATTCTTGTGATTTCCTCCAAAAATATCCAAAGGAGAGTGGGTTTAACATGTAAGTAGTTGTGTATGTAGGTATGAATGTATGTATGTATGTATACATGTAGGTGATGTGGGTGTGTGTGTGGGGGTGTGGGGGTGACGTCTTGAACTTTAACAAGAAATTTCAAATTTGAAACTACTATTACATTGAGTACAAAAGGGTTAATTCGCTATTGAACCTAGGCTCATACCTTCGTATACAGTCCTAAAGGAAGTATAATGTACCCCTGTAATTTGCAAGGTTCCTATGTGGAGATGATTTTAAATGCAAGTCTTGTTACCTCTTTCCAAGAAATAGGTGTATATTTCCTTGTCAATGGAACTTGATACTGACAGAATAGTGCTTGACTTGTAAACTTTTTACAAACCTTCACTCCAGAGATTGTCAGTTCCAAAAGTAGCTATATACAATCAGTGGCGTAGGCAGACTTTTTGGTAAGGGAGTTAAAGGCATTTCGTCCCGATTTTTTTTTTTTTCGATTTTCTCCCGCCCCGTGCATATTTCTTCATGTTCGTACGTCCACATAAAGTCAAGTCGATTTTGAAAACTGTCAAGCATTAAAAAAAAAACCACGTCTATAGGTTCAAATCCAATTTTCATTGAGGTTTTCATATAACCTACCAATCAAGTTGAAGTACATACCATTAGTAAAGACTATGTAGCTTCGCGAATGAATGTTCTTATACGTGTTGGTAGAATTCATTAGAAGAGGTATAAAAAACTTTGCTTCAACTCTTCCTTTTTGATCCGAATAATTTCGGTAATACCCATCACCGTCATCAGCGGTCTAGTTCTGAGTGCCGACTGATCCACTTCTGAGATTCGCTGTTGGTGGCGTCCTAGATCTTGAAGGTGTTTCAAGAAGTGAATTATAAATATTGAAAAGTTCACGCCCCCCGTCTGTATTAAGAGCGGGTTGGTCTATTTCTTGATGCAAATAGCTTTCCATATTTTGCGATGTAACTATGTAGCTTATCTGCTTCTACTTTTGTTCACGAACTTATTGAACACCCATCGTGTATTCAATAATTTATATGTACATGGTTGCTTCAACATATTCAACTTACCAATATTAAATGAGATCTAAAATGATCTCTGATGAGTATTATTCCTGCTAACCAAAAAAGACGATATATATAAACGCTTCAAACGATTAGTAAGCCCTATTTTTTCTGTTGATTGTCCTCTAAATATACTGATATATTTCATATTTCCGATCACTTGTTTGAAATGAAACTTTGCTGGTGGTTTGAAGTAAGCACAAGGATTGTGATCTGTCAAAAAATCAATTTCGGCAAAAATGATCTTGACATTTATTTTAACTTATAGCGCAAAATGAAGTATGCTGCATTTACGGCTCGTTTGAGATGGACAGCCACGTTTGTACGTGAGAGGTTGATGTTTAAATACTGCTTAAAGGAACACAAATCCAAAATGGCTGAGGTGAAGTATAGGATTATCTATGTCATGTAATAATGGTCAGAAATTATAATCACTTAATGAATTCCCCCAAATGACACTAACAAATCTTGACAGTCTCTAAAAATCAAAAATACATTACATAAATCTGCAATATGATGTTTTTACGGTATTAACCAAAGGGCAAACTAAAATCATTCCTCAAATATAATGTTATTAAATTTGCTTTACACAATTTATCTTCGCCGTTTTGGTTAAGATCAATTCCCGGACGGACACTTAACATTTTATAACTTAAGGTACAGATGAATGGTTGAGATGTAAAGAATTTCTTGAAAACATTTTCTCAAATATCAATGGCACTTTATTGAATAGTGTAGAGCAGTGTATAGAGTATTTAGGTTTCTGGAGTCAAGTTTGCCAAATGCCTTCAATTCTCTACGAATGCCATTTCCCTCCCATGGAAAGTCTCCAGACAAATAGCAGTGTCATATGACAGCTAATGTAGAGATATATCAAGAGCAGTAAAAGCCTGGCATCTCAAATCAGAGGCACATCCTTGTCTTGGCTTCATCTTTAAATACTGCTAGGCCTTTCAATGCATATATTTAAGTAAACATTTCAAGTGCAAATTTCCGTACTGGATCAGTATTTCATATGTCATATCTTAAAATGGATTTGGTTTCTTTACATTCTGATGGTAAATATTTGCGACCTAAATGTTAAGAGTGGTGATTTTTCTAGGTGTCTGGGTTAGCAGATCAGAGGAACGGTGTTAGTGGAGAACCTTAACCATAACAGATTATGCATTTCTTCTGTTTTCAAAATCTGCACAAGCGGTGTGAGGTGCAGGATTGTGCCTTTTTAACAAAATTTTCCCAATCAATGGCAATACTCCATTCATTTTTTTTAAGAACGGCGTAATTTTGCCAATATTTTAAATACCTTGATGCATAAAAGCTGGTTTCAAATGACTTTCGTCAAAAGAGATTAAAATAAGCTATATCATTTGATGTACATCTTCAATAACTGTCATTAGGCGGATTCATTAAAATGCTTTTATATGGTTCCAACACACATTAAAGAATTCATAATGAATTGGTCAGAATAACAAGAGTAATTGACCCTAACAAAATACAAATATCCTTAGATTTAAAAGTCATATATACCCCTTAGAAATACCCTTGAATTTAAAAGCAACACAAATTTATGTACCACCTTGGTCATTTTAAGATCATTTGCAGTCGCTTGCATATGTTACCCGTCATATCGAAAGGTACCTTAAGGTCGGCATAGTAAATTACGAGATACAGGCCATTGAAGCTGAGCATAGTCAAAAATCACGTCCAAGGTCAAATTTCTAATTTCATCAGAAACGTTAACCTTTGAAGTGTATTCTATCATATTAATCAGGTTCCAACATCGGAAACATAAGACAAATGTTTTAAAAACGAAGATAAAAATCCTTTCTCCATTCAAGGTTTACCAGTACAGAAATTTTCTCAGAACTATAGTTTTCTGAATCAGCCCGATGCCTTTTACCAATTTGGATGTAACTTTGCAATCAAACATCCAATAACCAAAAGCAAGGTATCGTTTTAAAGCTTGAAATATGATCTTTCAGGTGGTGGGCTGATTCTTTATCTGAGTGAGGCACGAGCGACCTCTACCGTCCATAGCTCACTTTTCCCTCTTTTTTACTAGTTCTTATTTTTCTCAACATCCAGTTGCCTAGGTTTAGCTTCATCTCCTGCTGGTAAGGTTTAGAGGCGCCTGAGCCTGGGAAAAACCAAGACATCACCGGTGCCTCTGTGGGGTACATACACACAGATCTCCACAGTGGCGCCAAAGGCGTATCCCCATATGATTCAGTATGGGTGGCGACTGGACCAAATGTTGATTCTCTTTCTATATGGCTGAAGGAGTGACGACCTCAGACCCATTATAGACAACGACAAGATATCATGACAGCACAACTAACTAGCACCAGGGTTAAAGCCCCTGCCTATTCCAGATCCTCCAAGTCGACTATGGATGTTTCCATAAAGCATGACTTCCATAAAGCATGCTTCCATAAAGCCAAATGGAAGGATTAACCTTGATACTGATAAGGATGACCTGGAGAATTTTATTCGTAGAAAGACACCATTCAGCATCAGCACATTTAATGTTAGAACTATCAGTTCTCAAGCCAGAAAAGAAGAACTTGTTCACCATGCTCAGCATTTCAATATTGACATCATCTGCTTGCAAGAACACAGAATACATCACCCTGAAGTGTTACTCCAAGAGAAGATCGATTCTCACACGCTAATTACAGCCTCGGCAGAGAAGAACAGCATCAATGCCACCATCAGAGGAGTTGGTCTTCTTCTATCCCAAAGAGCACTAAAATCTTGTCACAGCATTGTCAAGATCAGTGAGCGCATCATAGTCATAACATTGATTGGCAATCCCGCAACAACCATCATCAGTTGCTATAGTCCCACAAATGTAGAGATGAATGACCCTGATGTAGTTAGCTTCTACTCGGATCTATCTGCAGCTTTCTCTGCTGTACCAGCACATAACTTGCTCTTCATTGGAGGAAACTTCAATGCCCAACTTGGTCAAGACAAGGCAACCTTCTTATTCCATAAAGAAAGCAACAAAAATGGTAAACACCTTGTGGACTTTCTGGAGCAACATAGTTTTCTTGCTGCCAACATCAAATTCCAACATCGTCCAGGTAGGCTGTGGACACATATGTATCTCTCCGGACACCGAGCACAGCTTGACTATGTCCTAGTAACAAACCAAAGGCATTCTCCACCGCATGCATCATACCACTTCCAAAGAAAGGTGATCTACAGCAGCCCAGAAACTACAGAGGCATCTGTCTATCTGCAATTGCGGGGAAAGTCTACAACTCACTTCTCCTCAATCGTATAACACCATACATTGATCCCATTCTTCGTAGGAACCAAAATGGATTTCGTAGGAATAGATCTACCCTACCACAGATTCTTGCTCTAAGAAGAATCATCGAAGAATTGAGAATCTCAATGAGAAGCGCATCCATAGTCTTTGTAGACTTCTCAAAGGCCTTTGATAGTGTAATCCGGAAGGCGATGATGCATATTTTACTTAACTATGGCATCCCTGAGGAAATTGTGAGTGCCATTGCTACAATGTATGACAACCCAACAAGTTTTGTGCAGAGCATGGATGGTCCAACTGAGGAATTTATTACAACAGCAGGAATTCTTCAAGGGGACACTCTTGCTCCTTTCCTTTTTGTTATTGTGGTCGACTATGTATTGCGCCAGTCAGCTGACACCATGAGTGATAAAGGCCTCACAATTGGCAGAAGATCTGGACGTCAAAGTCAAAAGTATTTGACAGACTTAGACTATGCAGACGATGTCGCACTGACTGCAGAACTTATATCATCTGCTCAAGATCTGCTGATTGCATTTGAATAATCGGCGGCTAGGGTAGGACTAACGCTCAATGCAAAGAAGACGGAATGCCTAATCCTTTAATAATGAACCTTCTGATCATCCTCCTATCCACTCAATGAATGGAACTGCCATCAAGGAAGTAGATGATTTTAAATACCTTGGGTCATATGTATTTGATAGCAAAAAGGACTTCTTGACAAGAATGGGACAAGCATGGATTGCCTGTAACAAGCTTGATGTCATATGGAAGTCTGATATAACAAGGGCAACCAAGATTGACTTCTTCAGGGCCTGTGTTGAAAGCATCGTACTGTACGGCGCAGAAACATAGACTTTGAAGAAAGAGCTTCAAGACCGCTTAGATGGCACCTACACCAGGCTACTAATGCGTGTCCAAAATCTGCCCTGGAAACAACATCCAACAAAGCATCAGATTTATGGTGATATACCCCCTATCTCTACAACCATGGCACAGAGGAGAGCCCAGTTTGCTGGTCACTGCTTTCGAGCCAGGGACCAAATCATATCGGACATCCTTCTTTGGAGATTGCCATGTCCAAACAGAGGCTGTAGACCTTTAACGTACCCTGACACCATATGTAGAGATACTGGCTTGAACTTCAATGAATTTGGAAGTACAATGTGTGATAAATATAATTGGCAAAGATGTGTGTCATGGATCTCGACGGAAGTCGGAGGATGATGATGATTCAGATGAGACCAAAAATTCAATTTTAAATTTGGTACCCTTAAGCTACCTTTCCATATGACGGGTCACATATAATTTTGAATTATATAAGCAATATTGTTTTGCAAAAAGTTTCCTTGACGTTTAATAAAAACAACCACTAATGTAGTCATAATGTGAAAAACATTTAGCTTTGAAGAAAATTTGAAAGTGTCTAATAACTATACAATTTATATACCGCGCGAGTCAAAAAAACTGCAATAATTAGATGGAAGCCATATTGTAAGAACAAAAGTAATTTCGAACAAATTATATTAATTTCTAAATAGGTCATGAACTAAGCTTTCAAAGGGTGAAAGAATTGTGAAAATTGATAAAGGCATTGCGAAGATATCCTTATTTGGTATGAAAACAGCTCTCTCCAAATGAGCATACCTCGTCATACGAGTAAGTACCAATATTGAATTGAATTTCTTGCCAACACCTCTTGAATAACAATAACACAAACCGATTACATTGCTCTAGTGAAAATCTCTTCTTAATCTATTAATTATTTACATATAAAAGATAACTTAGGCATTTTTTCAAGTGCAAAATGACATGTTTGAGGATACTGTCTTAGAAAGGAGATCTTATTAATCAGTCACTGTTCAAAATGCCTCAAGATCAGTTTACAAACGAGCAACGTGCTCTTATTGCTGAGGTTTATTTTACCACAAAATCTCATGCAGAAGTGAAACGGAGATTCTAACAGGGTGCATTCCCTCCATCGCGTGATGTGCATCCGCCATCTATAGAATTTAGGTCAAATTCAAAAGAACAGGAACAGTCCATAACCTAAAGAAAGAGAGACGCGAACGGCAAAAAGCAGGAGTAACGTCGACCGCGCTCGTCATACATTGGCAAGGGATCCAGAAGTGAGCCAGCGAAGAAATCCCCTGCCACGTATGTCCCTGTCCACGTTCAACCGAAAATTGAATATTCAGGTCCACCAAGCTCAAACGGCCCTTTTAAAGACACCCAAACACGAAATAGTAAAGATAATGTCATAATTGTGTCCGCCACTAATAAAACATATGCACGACATTTGGATAGAACTGTTTTTATGCCTTCCCATTCAAATAAGTGTATCTCTTCGATGCCTTTATCAATTTTCCCCATTCTTTCACCATTTTAAAGGTAAATCTATGATCTATTTA
>JXSR01S006624.1:45197-69802 GCA_000969725.1 Ophiothrix spiculata
ACAAGAAGTTAAGTGCAACTTTTTTTTCGGCTGTTTTCAAAATTGATTTTTAAACAAATTTGTCTTGCTCAAAAGCGTCATTACCTTTCATCAAATGCTAGAGTGTGTTGTATAGAAAATTGTTTCCCTAAACGAAAACGTCTTTTATGCAGGAGAAATACAGCCAACATGGCGACTTCTGTCTTGGTAAAGTCTAGTCATCCAAGGGGGGAACTTATTTCTTGGTAACCGTATAGTATAAGCTGTGTATTACCGGTGTCAGGTAAATATTGGCAGTAAGTGGCACGTCAATCCTTCTCTGGATTAGATTACCGTATCCTCATTGTAAACGATCACATTAAAAATAGTAGATAAACAAATTAAGCCCTAAAGCTACTGTTCATTAATAATATCGTGACGGGGTATTTCATGTTCACTGCAAGATTTTACCTACTGCACTCATACATGACAAACAGTACTGATGACAAAACATAACAATTTTTGGTATACATGTGGAATAGAGTCTATAGATTATACATTAGCCCGTCAAGTGTAAGTACGCAAAATCATGCAGTGAACATGGTATTCGATCATCTCATTGTTTACAAAAGACTAAAGCCCTTCAGTAACGTACACATTTCTAGGGGGAGACACGTAAATTAATCGGTAACAGCTGCCGTTATCTGAACTAGACGGTAAAGTCAAAATTTGAGCATCTGGCTGGAATATATTCGATTTGATACTTTAAAACCATATATACAGGGTGTATCAAAAAGAGGTTTACATTGATTAAAGTGCCTCCATTTCAAAAAGTATCTAAATTTGTTTTTAATTATGAGTAAAATAGACCATTATCTTTCCCTAACAGAAAAAATTATAGATGTGCTACAACCAGAACGAAAATTATGGTCAAATTTGTATGTAAATTGTAAATAAAACCAGTTGCGCAAAGTCAATAAAAATAATGACGGATCCTTATGTTTTTCTCTTTTTTACAAAGATTAGAGAACTTAAACATTACCTGCATGTCAGATGAGGGCTCTGTTAACAAAGTGCAACACTTTTTGGCAATGAGTTTAAACATTGATTAAAAGATGTCGACCAATTCGTTAATATCTTTGGCTTAAACTAACCTTTATGGAAGAGACCTTAGGACATCAAACCAAGTGATATTGGAAAACCATTACTGATGCCACGACAGATGTGAATTTAAGTATCTAGGGAATTTGTTTTCTTAAATGTGTGGACATTGAAATAGCCTTGTAAATGAAGTGATAAAAAATGGCACATAATGGTCAAATATCCAAAGTTTATTCAAACTGTAATTACAAGGCAAAAATTGATAGGATTTAGCCTCAAAACGTCAGAAGTTATTTGTTTTGTCCTATTTGATCTTCTTTTTAGCTAAAAGATGTTACCTTCAGTCAAAATTTCAAGGGTGGAACCAGGAAATCTCTGCACAACTGATTTGAATTACAATTTACAAAATTGACCATAATTTTTGTTTTTTTCTGTTATGGAAATATAATGGTCTCTTTTACTTAAAATTAAAAACAAATTTAAAGAATGTATCATACTTTTTAAAATGGAGTCACTTTAATCACTGTAAATTTCTTTTTGATACACCCTGTATAGTACACAGGCACACAATCAAATGCCTGGATAAGAGGGGTTATCGATATGTGTAAGATTAATGGAGAAATAGACTGTTCTGACTGGTGCAGATTATAAGATATATCTAGATAAAATTCATAAATTGCAAAAGTGGGCTGTAAGAACAATCTCGCTTGAGCATTATAGGTGCCATGCCAATCCGCTCTTCAAAAAGCACAGACTTTTAGATGTGTATGATACATATAAATTGGATCTTAGTGTATTTATGTATAAACATCAAGCAGGGTTGTTACCAAAGACATTTATCAATTACTTTCGTAAACACAATCAAAATCATAATTATTCTACAAGAAATGCCCAAAATTATAGCATCAATAACTCGAAGAAATGCTTTTCTGATAGATCAATTCGAACATCTGGTCCAGGTCTATGGAATTCTCTGGATAGAAAAACAAAACAATCTAAAACTGCCAAAGAATTTCGATATAAGTTCAAAAGAAACCTTTTAGAAACATATACTTAAGCTTTGTGATATAAATTCAACAATATATTGTACAATCATATGATTTGTTTTGAAGTTTTGGGCATGTCTTGTCTTTTGTGCGTCGGATTTATGACTGTTTACTTTCTCCTAGTATTGTGTTATTAGACTATTAGGCCCTACTTTGGGGATGGCCCATTCAGGCCTTTTTGGCCTTTTGCCATCTCCTCAATATCATTCTTTGTTGTATTTTATTTATAATTTTTTTGTTTTGTTCTAAGCTCTGTTCAGTGTATTTGAGTGTGATATTGGAATAAATTGATATGATATGATATCTGAACCACGTTGACGATTAGTTTACGTGTCTTCTCTAGGAGAAATGTGAAATAACTCAACTGCCAACTGTAACCAAGAACGGACGTCAGTAGGATTTGCTAGTACAATAAGCATTTGATGGTGAGTTATTGTTTTGTGTTTGTTTGTTAACTTCTCTCTCTCTCTCCTTCTCTCCCTCTCCGCCCCTCTCTCTCTCTCTCTCTCCCTTCTTTCTCCACTCTTTTTATAAGACAAAAAATAGTTTTAATCAAAGCAACAGCAGATTATGAATATCAGTTTATTTATTTATAACATTCGATGGAAAATATAGTCTAATCTAATTCTTAAAATGTCAAAATAGTTGAAAAAAACTTTTGCACGAGGAAACCTGTGTGCTTAGACAAAACTTAATAGGATGATTGATTGACAACTAAATCCACGAACATCCAATCGATCCCGGGCTGTTGATGGTTTCGATGTGCTTCATTTGTTTACAAGTTATAAAAATTATTTTCTATGCCTTTACTACACTGTAGGAAAGCCAAAAAATTCTATTTTTCTCAAGTAACCTCTTTTAAGGATGGGTTTTATATCATGTTTTGCAACCTCAGATGGTTTGAATTTCCATTTAGATAATGAGGAATTCTGCTACAAGTTATCGGTCACTATGTGATCATTTCCATCCGAATATCCTGGAGGCTATTTAATGTAAATGTTGATGAAATATGTCCATGTACAGACATGTACTTGTTCAAATAATCAATTTAAGACTATCACGAAAAGCTGGGCAAATATCAAGCCTGGCGGCAATTACTGAAAGAGTAGATAAATTAATGTGATATCTAAATGTATGAAAAACAGACTTTAGCATTGTTGTTGCCGTTAACAAACAAAATATTTCAAACTCTGTAATATATATTGAAATTATTTTCGTGTTTGCTAGGCATTGGGAAGTAACTAAAATATTTCCTTTTATCACACGTATTGTGCATTTTTACCCAAACCACATGATAAACGCATTTACCAGAGTTTTTTAATCTGATATTTGTTAAATTGAAAACAAAATCCCTATTTTACAATAAAATTGTTTAAATCAACAACAAACCTGAAAACTTTCACTGCAGATATGGTTTCTGTTGCACAAAAATCAACAACCAAATTTAGCAAGTAAAGACATTTAAAATTACCACATTTTTGCTTTTCAAAATTTATAATCAATGGGTAATTATTCTTAATCATCTAATGAAAGTTTTACAAATAATAAAAAGAAAATACATCTTGTGAGTTAAGCAGACAAACCCTAATAGGATAAAATGATTGTCAACTAAATCCACATACATCAAATTGATCCTGGGCTGCTAATGGTTTCGATATGTTTAAAAGCTATATAGAATGTTTCTTTTCTATGTCTTTTACTACATTGTAGGAAAGCCAAAAATAATAAGCAATACAGTATATAAATCTAGCGCTACAACTGTTCGTTTTTATTATACAGATTACAGATACTTAAAATTTGGCAGATAGAGGTTTTTGAGAGTTTATTTTATAAAAGGAGACGAATTTTTATATTTGGGGGCCAGTCAACTTTTGTTAGCTATACATGTAAATCGGGCTACTTTAGTCAGCTATTGGAGAGATATCATTGAGATATTTTGGAGGAGATAATGGCAGATTGGATGGGATTTTGGAACTGATTTATACTCTTGAAGTTGAAAGGAGATTATCGGATGATTTTGTTCCATTTTGGATATGGATTTGCGGACATTTACTCATATGTCATAAAGGACAGACTATTTGGAAATATTACAAGGAACGGAACTGTATTAGCTAATACGTTCAAGTCAGAAGCTACTCGTGAGTAGTATTACAACTGTAGATAATATAGTTACACTGTTGAATTGTTTGTGTACTAAATAAATTGCTATTTTCATATTTTGTTTATAAAATCTTGACTTACAGTGTATTTATTCTTGCTTTGTTTTTAGCTCGAACCTGAAAGGTTAATTCTGACCTTGATCCGTGTTTATGGTCGTTTTTGGGTCAGTTTCTTTTGTCAAACATGGTCCTATATTTTATCATGTTTTTCTAGCATTTAGAAATGTTTCTATTATCACGATTATATATCAGTTTTGTTTACATTGTGCAAGTTGCATTTTATGAAAGTTAGATTAAAAATATTGTTATTTGACTATATACTGTGTTTGTTTGACTAAATGTTATATAATAACATATAGATTACATGAAATTCCAATAAGCCAGAATTTCAATTACGTGTAGTACATTAGTTTTTATATCAAGTTCACTATGTAAGTTATCACAATAGATCATCTATTACTAGATTTCTTCTTAATTAAAGTTTTTTTGTAATATATGTTTATCCAAAGCATCTATAAGTTTTTGTTTATTTTCTTTTTTCTTAATGGAATTTCTAACAACTTGGCCTTATCTTTGTAATGATTGTCTTCTAAATTATCAGATCAAAGTTATAGACCAAAGCTGGGCTAAAGTTATACAATATTTGGATTTCAACCAGACATGGATTTGTTGACCTTTATCTGATAACTGTTATGTAATAATTGGGTTGACTTGGAAACCCTTGCCATGAGGTGAAGCGATATTGACTTCATCTTAGGACAAAAACATTGATCCTTACCAATTATAATCCATGATAACAAGCTCTTGTCTGGAGATAGTACCCTGTTATAGTATCCCCTTGTGGTTATTCGATAAGTATGTTATACTTACTTAGAGACCAGGCAACTACGTAAAATTTTAAATACTGCCAGCTGGGATAAATCAAAACATGTATGTCAATGTAGCGTGCTTGTCTGTAAGTACTGCGATGTAGAATAAACAACCTTATATAACACTATCAAATCGTTGTTGATGTTTTGACTAGAGTATAAAGTAAAGGAAGCTATAATAGCTAGACCAGACATTACTTGAAAACCTTTCACGACTGAATATTAACAACGTGTTTTCTTTCACATTTACGACCAATATATCAAGATGGTATTTAACCACTACATACTTGTCCATCCGTCAATATGGAAGAGGACGTGCACCTTGAGTAAGGTTAGAGTATATCTTTCAAAACCTGATTCAAATTATTTATTTCGACTTAGGAGCTTCAGAGTCTTTGAAAAAACTCAAAAGACTACTGCATCGTAATTGGAAAATAATTCACTTTTCTTGTTTCTCAAGAATGCTTACAAATTTGCAAGAACACTTTTATTCCGCTCAAGGGTACTTACAAATTGAAACACTCTTGAGGATGAGACTATGATCGTGGATTGTCTTTTAATTGTTTCCATATTTTAACTAACATCGAGCAATGTGCCATGCTCCATGCTTTCCCAAACCAAGACAATTTTATTGTACTAAATAATATTAAATTACACAAAAATGACCTGCAAGACATGTTAGTACATTACATGTCCTTCCTGAGCTTCAAGTGCAGTTAAGAAATACTTTTTCCGAGTGGCGCCATAATAACAGACTTTCAAAATTTTACAATATTCATATGAAGTGTTTTGATACATCCCAATCATACAAATTGCTCTAGTAAAAACAGTAAATGTAACACGGACGGTCTGTATTATAATAGTACAGGCCAGAGTTTCCATCTCTCTTTTAAAGCGATTGGAAACATTTGACCTTTGACCCTCACTATCTCAGTGCGCCAAAGATATCCCACCAATTTTTTACTTGAATTTGTTTTTACTTGTTGAGTTCTCACTTATGAATTTGTTTTTACATTGGGATCTTGATGGCGCATAGAGTTATGGCGCTTCGAAAACTGCACGAGGGCGCTTTTCATCAATAGTTCAAGTCAGCGTAACACGATAAGCCAACGGTATCCCAATAAGTTATGTACCTAACTGGAGGTTTCAAAATATGTTTAACTTTAGTTGGGATGAGCTTGGCGCACACTTTTACACTTACTTAAAATGTGCATATTATTTTGGTCGTTGTTTTAACCCCAAATTTCAATATCTATTTTCGGCCAAACCGAAAACTACAAGAACCTGAGGAATCATTTATAGCGTTATGGTATGATAGTGTATCACTGCATTTTTTTTATAAATTGATCCGATGACCCATGAATCGCCATATGGTACATTCCTACAGAGACTAACTGTTAAAAAACTGACAAGCACAAACAGATTTTCGCACATTCTCAGTATTGTTGGGACAAAAATTTTACCTAAAAAAGAAGGCAGGAAAATCCCTGCAGGAAACAAATGCTGGGTTAATTCCAATAGGCCAAATATAACATGATTCATAGGTCCTTTACTTCAGATTTTTTCTAAAGTTGTACGTTCGCGTTTCTTTTCGTGACCCATTTTCCCATTAAAAAATTTGTCAGGGTAACGTCTACCCCCACCCCTACCCCTACCTGCTTACACCACTAAATGTACCTTCAAAACCTTTACAAAGAACACTGCAACTAACTATGTATAATTGCATGATATTAAACTGTAAATTGGTACCATCAAGTGTATGGCACTGATTCCATTAAATATACACGAAAAACAATCGCTTCATTTGCAAACCAGTCTCTTATTACATGAGGCATGATCTCAACTTCTTTAAGTGCATGTCCAGACTTCTCTCATTACATGGTCAAGACAGATGACCATGGACATTAGGTCAGTGCTTAATTGTGCACAGGTTGTAATTTTATTACTGCTCAGTGGAGTATTATTTTCAAGCTACCGAGGCAGTGTCATTGCTGAACTTCAAGAAGAAATAAATAGACGTACACTTTTCCTCGTAGTTAGAAACTTCACAATGTATATTTGATGTGCTTTTTATTAAGTGTGTAGAAACTTTTACAAGTTCACAATGTGTATTTTATGTGCTTTTGATTAGGTGTGTCTTAACTTAACATATTGCCTAAGAAGGTTTTAAACATTAGTAAATGTGTGCTTCTGAAGAATGGAGAGAAACCCTACTAATTTATGATGATCTCAAAATGAGTACAGATGGCCACACATGGTTGGAAACGTCAAAGAAAAGAGGGTTTCGCGCTGTTATGAAAATCTGAACGAAATCACAACAAGTTCTTTTTGTTTCCTAACAAAAGTTAAACTGCAGGTGGATGTGTTAATTGGTGCCACCAGTCGTGTAGTACAGTACCATAGTAAAATATACAATCGCTTCCTGTGCAGGCTATTGATTACATCTTCTCCTCTGACATGAAGATTGGTATGCTTTCTAAACCTCTCTTATTACATTTGCCCTTATATCGTGAATATGGACGAAAATGCATTACATTAAAGCTCGTAAGACTAATGAATTTACGGGGTACAATGTACTGCGTGTAATTTCACATACCAATTTTGCGTTACTTAAACTGCCATAAAATATCAACAATTTGTTTATTGAAATTAAATATAATGTCAATAAAGACTTCTCATCGTTCTCCGTTAAGCATACATCAGTTTTTTGAAGCATTTTAGAGCCGAGATAATGTCAAAATTATGCAATTTTCCTGACAAAGTCTGATTTCTACGTCAGAAAATAAACTGTGGGATTTGACACATTTTATAATTCAACCAGTCAGTTTCATGTGTTGCAACGGACATAGTTTTTGTAAAACCTAATGCACGAAAATAATATTGTATTATATAATAAAACTTATACACATCTGCAGTCCACAAATTGTAGAAATTCTAGTGTTTGAAGTATTTCCGATATTAGGCGTGGCTAGCTCGTGTCTTGTGTCAAATAAATACACCAAGATGCCCGAAAGTAACGCCCAACTATTATGACTAAAAGCAATAAAAAGCGCCCATCAACTGTTTTCTATTGTAAGCGCAGCTATAAACCGAATTGCCCGCCAAATTACACCCAAAACCAAATGTCCTACCAACAGTGACCTAGTTCTTCAACCTGTATTCTTCTTCTTCTTCTTCTTCTGAATACTGCTTAACACCCCATGTGGGGTAAAACAAGCAGGGTACGGTGTGCGCAGTGATGATTGAATTTAGTCAATGTTTTGTTTTTGCTTTGTATTGATCAAGGAAAAGACAAAATCGGGGTCAATAATTGATCAATTGATGTTCTTGTTTATAATCTTTTACTCGGGTTCATAGTATTTAACGTTACCTTATAAAACATGTGCATTGGATCTTCAACGCCAAATGGGAAATTGCGCGGTAACTTTAAATGCACAATAATAATCTCTATGTAAATTGCATTTCCATACAACACGATCAATGAACCACTCCCAAGGTAAAGCGACAGGGGCACACACATTTGAAATCAATGGGTCTTCGTTGTGATATATTTAATTCTGTCAGCCCTGTAGGTACATGGCCACGAAAAAGAGTGAATTGGGCTTTTTGAAGGTTGAATAGTGATGAATCGGCTAAAAACTTTAAGGTTACAAAACAGCCATTTAAGAACAGTCTTTCTTCCCAAACCATCTGGCGTTTAATTCAATGTTCTTCTAGATGACCCTCTATTTTTTGAAACTGTGCTCTCACCGAATGCCCCGTAATCGGATCGTGAACCTTACATCATTATCTATTTTATATTTGACTCCACCAACTTCCCCTCATTTTACACTGGGTTTATGTTAATATAATCACCTATATACCAGAGGTCACTAATTTCTAAGTAAATCAACTTCGTTATGACTGATGTTGCATAGTGACTGACAACAAACCAAGCTGTTTTCTTTGGATGATTAGTTAAAAAACACATTCTGATGATTTTTTCCACTTTTTCTAATAGTCATCGTATTAAATACACGTCTGACTTGCCAAAAACGTTAAAATGCTTTTTCCAACATGCCAACCGAATATGGATGTCTTTAACCCTTAAGTAAACAAAACTTATAACGAATGAATTCGCTTCTATACTGAGCTACGGTGTGGTCACATTTCACTTAAAAGTCCATTAGAACACAGTCAACAATGCGGGATCTGTGTAAAGTTTCCTAACTATAAAATCTTTAAAAATGTTGGATATTTAAAAGAATGTACAAAATATTGGAACAAATAATCAAAATTATATATAAATAATGCAGGCCCACTAATTGTATGGAAACGTATATATATTTTAAGATAAATCTTTCTGAATTCTGGACAACAGATCCCAATCTAAATCAGATATGCACCCCGCTCTCCGATGTTCGTAAACACAGACAGACAGTGTTTAAGTCTTTGATCTGTATTTTTGAAGCTTGAAAAAACTATACAAATTCAATAAAAACTTAACAAAAGTGTAATAAATGATCTTTTTTAAATATTAATCCAAGGGCAAACTAAAAGTGTTATATTTGCACGCAAAATTTATGTTGACTCTTAAGATTGAGATCAACTCCCAGACGAGCACTTGACATTTTGTAAAGTTCAGATGAATGGTTCAAATTACTATAGGAATGTTTGGCAAACTTTCCCTCAAATATTAATGCCTTACATCTGAATAGTGTCAACTATTTGGATTTCTATAAAGGTATGTCAACCAAATTGCTGTAAATTCTCAACAAATACCCAACAACCAATGTTCAAGCAGAGTCATATAACAACTACTAGTAATGCAGGTATTCTTACTAGCAATAAAAGCCTGGCATATTCTTGTCTCGGGTTCATCTTTAAACATTAGGTAGGCCTTTCAATATATCTAAGTAAGCAATTCAAGTGCAAATATCCGTAGTGGAATTCCATCATGTGTTGGATTTAAATTTAATTTATTTTGATGGGAAATATTTGTGTCACAAAATGTTTTAAGAGTGATTTATGCGCAGTGGCGGCACTACATGAGAGGGGCATATAATTTGTCCCCCGTATATTTTCGTGTCTCCTCAAGTTTGCCTTCCCCCAGAAAAAAATTAGAATCTTTTAGGCTCAATTTTGTCCCAATTACTCCTTTTTAGTGGTAATTTTGGCGTAAAATGTAGACATTTTTGCTCGCTTTTAGCCCAAATTAGATATATTTTGCCAAGATAAACCAATTTGTCCGAAAAATTTCGAGCGTTATTTTTTTCTTCAAGTTTTCCCCAGAAATATATCTTGCCCATCGTTTGCCCTATGAATTGAGATGTTAACGCCGCACTGTTTATGCGTTCCTAGTTTGTGCAGCATTCAGTGTTTCGGGTTTCCAGAAAAGCGATTAAAGCAAATTTTGGGTGGGTAAATTTAGTCTTCATTTTTCAGAGGTCTTTGGTGATGTACTTTATTCTGTAACAACAAAATGAGGCCATGAAATTAAAGCGATTAAAGCAAATTTTGGATGGGTAAATTTAGTCTTCATTTTCCCATGTTATGCGACATATCCAAGACCCCTCTGTACCTCAGAGCAGATAGTGGAGCAAAATAGGAAAAGAGAATGACAGAAAATCCTTTGTGGAAGATGATAAAAAAGAGCCTCTTATAAGCTCGGTCTTCAATATTTGAATTCATACCATAGCCTATTAAAATAAGTATTGGATAATAAAAAAATGTTATAAAAATCGGAAATACTATTCATTAATATTTATTAAAACATAAAAGGCAAAACGGATGAAGTTAAAAGTGAAAATCAAAATAGTGTCGATGATAATAAATATAGCGAACAGGTTTTTTTTATTGAGATATTACTAAAATTTAGAAACAGAATTTACCGAACTAATTATTGTGCATAATTAGTACTATGAAGAAATACCTGATATAACTTTTTTAGAATAGATTGAAAAATTACAAAGCATGGTTGAAAAGTGTTTTCATCATGAGAAAATGTATGTAAATTTTGCAATCCATTTGCTCCGTATGTCAGGATATTACTTTTCACACCAACAATCCTTGCATCAATCATTGCAACACTTACACAATCCGGTATCCACTGATTATGCACATTTTGACAAATGATGCTAAGCATTGATTAAAAGTGATACAGGATTACACTTTTTTACTTGGATGTTGAAGGAAAAGGTGATGAAGATGAAGAATACACATTTTATTCCAAAATCACATAAAATTGATGATAATTTTTCCGAGTGTTACTAGGAAACTCAAATTTATTGTCAGCTACATCACTTCTTGTCACAAACTGAAACTGACTGCACAGACGTCGAAAACAGAAATCTGAAAAAGGTTAAGATCATTTCATATTTATCTAACAAATCAACATCTAGATTAAAAAGCAAACAGTTATGATAATTGACGAATAAAACCTAAATGTCAGTGCTTTAAAGACATATTTTGTTAAGTTAATTTCATATTTCTAAAGCGAATTGACGGCTCTGAGCGAAACATTTATGTTTTTAAAGAACTTCTAAATGCCAAAGTGTCGGGTTAACCCATACGGTTTGGCTGCTTGTGCAAACTTAATGAACCAACATGGCAGACATAATTAATTAATCGGCGTAAACAATTTGGTTGGATGGTTGAGGTCTATCCAACTGTAAATGTTGTTAAATGTATTAAGGAATTCATAAGACTAGAAAGTGGGCACTCATTTGTCAATACTTCATTCATATTGAATAATGTCATGATTTGATAATTTTTGCATGGGTTGATGGTTAATTAAATATAGCATCTGGTATGTGATTGATGAAGGTGCCTTCAGTTGTATATTGCTACAAATAACCCTTCATGAATGGTTGTACAAATATTATCATTACATTAGATTTTGTAACTGAAGACAAAAACCCAGTGACATTGCATTTTTGGAGCCTCCTCTCAAAACCATTGGCCCCTTTCACCCCTTTGCTAAGAAAAGTACAGGTAAGTAAAGTTTTCGAAAAGAGGTTTCAGGAGGCCGCATTCCAGGTTGAAACCTGTCATAAAATTTTCAGCTCTATGACCCTCAAAATATGTTGAAATGTTTCCACAGACCTCATTTAAGGTAACATATCCTTTAAGGCATGTACTACAGGCAGGCGCGTAACAGGGGATACGAGTCCGAGGGGGCAAGTTGATTTTGCCCCTGACCCCTTCGCCTGTTACGCCTCTGACTACAGGCAGTAAATGATGATAGTTACTGTAACTTATTAATGCTACTTTTGTGTTCCTTGAGGATGTAAGAAATCTATAAAATTGTAATAATTGTTATCGACAAAAGAAGAAACATACAATCTAAGATACAAACTCTGGCTTGATCCAAGGAAAGGAAAAACAAAATACAAAACAACAACATATGTGACTGCCCATCTCAAACGAGCCGTAAATGCAACAAACTTCCTTTTTCGAAACAGCTGAAAATACATGTCAAGTTCGTTATTTTCCAAAACTGATTTTTTTGACATAATTATATAGGACTTACTGATCTTTTGAATTCTTACTTCACTAATTTATTATTTATTTCTTTTATTTTTCTTTCTTTATTTATTCATATCTACAAAACCTCCTCTGCCATCGAATGCTATCATCTTACTTAGTGCCGTTATATAAAACAACTCAGACACATACTGTCTGGTTTTAACTTGTAGAATAAATCTTAACACAGACAACACGGTCAGTGGTGACCCAAATAATGCAACAAACTACATATGCTGATAGAAGAGAAAAGTTATCCTCCGATAAAATTAACAGAAACTCATTGAAATATAACATGAGATTAAAACTTTAATCAGGTTCAAATCCTTGTTGAGAAATTGGATATACTAACAATAAAGAATTGTTCTAAATGATTTCGTGTCTATGGTGTCAACAAGCTGTATAAGGTTGGATAAATTTTGCACTTGGACATTTCCTCTCCGTTTCTTCAAATAACTGATACTCCAAGATAAAAAAAAAACCTTTACGATTTATGAATAAGCATTAGCAACCTTACAAGGCCAGAGTTATAGTAATAAAATAATGAATAAAATGCTAATAAAAATAACATACACTAATGCAGCATAATATTGAAAATATTCTTAAAAATCAAGTGAAAATATATAAGACCCTCTTTACATGCAATAACTCAATGTTGCAGAATGATATATAATATATACCAACTCCAAAAATATATGTGGTTGGTGATTAGCATTCCGTTAAAGTTTTCACAATATTTTCCCGAAGTCAGCAATGCAATCATCAAATTTGATTTTCTCAAATTTCCGACATAACTCTTCAAAAAGATTATAGCAAAAGTTATAATCAAAATTAATAATTCTGTAAATTTTGTGAAATGAGGTTAAAATTAATACAAGTTAGATCTTGCATTCTTCATTCTTATATTCAGATTATGTAATCTTCTTAATTTGTTTGGACTTATTATAACAATGGGATAATAATTCACTTCCTATATATTTTTAAAGACAGACGTTGACAGCTGATTCGATCAATTATTAATTAAATAAAAAATTCATCATAACAAAAAAAAAGGAATAAGTTGGAAACTTACATTGATGGTTTCGAGTGTCTTGGGATGACCACCAATAGAGGACTCACTCCTACCCAGAAGAAGATTAAAAACGTGACTGATAAAGTGGCTCCCCTCGTCTCTGTTCTTGACATGGGGTTCTCTAGCTCTTCCATGGATCCATATGTCCTCCCGAAGCTATCTAGTGTCCGTGTTGTTCTCCTTTCCTAGAAATTTGATATTGTGCCAGTCTATGACATGATTATGTGATCAGCGATGGCGGATTTAGAATGCTCACTTTCAGACGCTTTCCTGGCTGCCACAGTGTAAGTGGCTTTCAGGCCTTCAACGCTTGTAGTTTCACTTGGGTGATCTTTGATGCTTGTAACAAAAATCATTCTGAAGATGAGAGTCGCCAAAGATAGTTGAAGACACTCGAAACCGTCAACGTTAGTTTCCAACTAATTCTGGTTTTGTTATGATGAACTTTTATTCAATTTGTGATACCAAACCTGATTTATGGTGATTCGATCAATATTTGGCAGAATACTTTGGACAAAGTACCTTAATTGGTATTTATTAGAAACATCAAGATATCCAGAATATTGTAAAGGGGTTAACACTGCAGGTGCCGCGATGCAAACTATTGATTGAATCTTGCCAAATATTGTCGAAACAGAATTGTATTGTGCTAGAGGTGCATCACTCAATACTCTCTGATTTCCTGTTATAGATGAATTGCGATTATTTGATTAACTCAAAAGTTCAAAATTCGGCATACTTATGGCAAAACTTAAACCATGACACTCTACATCAAGATGAGAGGTATTTCCATCTAGTTGCATTGATACTCGGCTTATTAATATAAAGATATTTAATAGCTTGGTCACAATAATCGTACGAACAGCTTACGATTTATGAATAAGCATTAGCAACCTTACAAGGCCAGAGTTAAAGTAATAAAATAATGAATAAAATGCTAATAAAAATAACATGTATACACTAATACAGCATAATATTGAAAATATTCTTAAAAATCAAGTGAATATATATAAGACCCTCTTTACATGCAATAACTCAATGTTGCAGAATGATATATAATATATACCAACTCCAAAAATATATGTGGTTGGTGATTAGCATTCCGTTAAAGTTTTCACAATATTTTCCCGAAGTCAGCAATGCAATCATCAAATTTGATTTTCTCAAATTTCCGACATAACTCTTCAAAAAGATTATAGCAAAAGTTATAATCAAAATTAATAATTCTGTAAATTTTGTGAAATGAGGTTAAAATTAATACAAGTTAGATTTTGCATCCTTTATTCTTATATTCAGATTATGTAATCTTCTTGATTTTTTTGGACTTATTATAACAATGGGATAATAATTCACTTCCTATATATTTTTAAAGACAGACGTTGACAGCTGATTCGATCAATTATTAATTAAATAAAAAATTCATCATAACAAAAAAAAAGGAATAAGTTGGAAACTTACATTGATGGTTTCGAGTGTCTTGGGATGACCACCAATAGAGGACTCACTCCTACCCAGAAGAAGATTAAAAACGTGACTGATAAAGTGGCTCCCCTCGTCTCTGTTCTTGACATGGGGTTCTCTAGCTCTTCCATGGATCCATATGTCCTCCCGAAGCTATCTAGTGTCCGTGTTGTTCTCCTTTCCTAGAAATTTGATATTGTGCCAGTCTATGACATGATTATGTGATCAGCGATGGCGGATTTGGATTGCTCACTTTCAGACGCTTTCCTGGCTGCCACAGTGTAAGTGGCTTTCAGGCCTTCAACGCTTGTAGTTTCACTTGGTTGATCTTTGATGCTTGTAACAAAAATCATTCTGAAGATGAGAGTCGCCAAAGATAGTTGAAGACACTCGAAACCGTAAGTGCCGTAAGTTTCCAACTTATTCTGGTTTTGTTATGATGAACTTTTATTCAATTTGTGATACCAAACCTGATTTATGGTGATTCGATCAATATTTGGCAGAATACTTTAGACAAAGTACCTTAATTGGTATTTATTAGAAACATCAAGACATCCAGAATATAGTAAAGGGTTTAACACTGCAGGTGCCGCGATGCAAACTATTGATTGAATCTTGCCAAATATTGTCGAAACAGAATTGTATTGTGCTAGAGGTGTATCACTCAATACTCTTTGATTTCCTGTTATAGATGACTTGCGATTATTTGATTAACTCAAAAGGTCAAAATTCGGCATACTTATGATGAAACTTAAACCATGACACTCTACATCAAGATGAGAGGTATCTCCATCTAGTTGCATTGATACTCGGCTTAATAGTATAAGGATATTTAAATTCATAACGTTTTTGCCCAAACAATGTAATTCCAAATGTATTTGTAGATTTGTAAATCATAATAAATATCTTCAAGACAATTGAAGGGATCACTTCCCATTGCAGTTGAAATTGTCAAAATCAAGTATACAGGTTGTTTACTAAAGAGGACGCGAAGGGTTGAAATTTTCTCAAAATATGTTTTGATTTGAACTGGAAAACTCATTTAAATTTAAGTATATCAGAGTGAAAATGTTTTGAAAGGGAAAAGTTTTATAAGATTGGTGACTTATAATTTCACTTTCGATAAATGGAATTTTTGAACAAGCCTAGAAAAAAAATTAAAAAAAAGTTTTTTAAGAATATCTTGCACTTGATTATAGCTTTCTAGTCATTCAAACGTATCAACTTTCTTCACTAATTTTATTGACTGTATAATATATATTATATTTAGTAGTTTGCGCATGTTCAGTGAACTCCTTAGAAATAAATACAAGTCTGACATTTTAACTCATCTTCATGAAAACCTATAACTTTCATAGACAGAATCATACTTTAAGAATATGAACCGATATTCAATTTTGAATTAATAATTTTTTTAAATTTTCAAGTAATTTTTTTCCTAAGCAAGCAAATGTATGTATGGTGGTAGGTCTAGTGAGTCTACCCTCGATATGGAAACTGTGACCATTTTTAAGGGATAAGAATGTTGACACACATAGTTGAATTAACTTTAAGTAGGTGACTATTTAGGAGTGAGTGTTTAGATGATCCCATCAAACAAATACTCAATCCTTTTCTACCCTGTCCCTTACTGTAAAACTAACCCAAACATTTTGGGTAGGACCTTTGCATGAGTATTTGTATTACTATGACGCAATGCGATTTATTCTGATTAAGATAATGTAAGGTGTAAAAGTTTTATCCTATTTCCACACAATTTTCATTAAATATAATTGTGATATTTCCCCACACATTAAAACCGTGTCTTTTTATCAACTTGAAGTTGATAACTGAAAACAACATTAGGCTAGTAAATCTGTTTTCTTGACGTAGACAGAATTGCAACACAAATTTGTTTTGCTGAAACTAACTGTTGATAACCTCTCAAACAACATATTCAAAATGTAGGAAAATGTAAGTTTGTCAAATTTGGTTAAATTGCATTAAACAAAACGGCTGCTAAAACAGGGGGTGAAATGTTAAACTTGGTCAAATCTTGTTTAAGACAATACATATGTACCAGCATGTTCCTCCCATCATAAGAAAGCAGAAAAAGTATACTTTTACTTATGTCTTGAAATATGGTTCTGGAGTTATGGAAAACTTTGGCTACAGGCACCAATGCAATGGTAAATATGGACTTTGTTTTGCCTGCTGCGATGACAACAATTGACCTGACAGTCAGTAAACTATTACTTTGTGTATACACTTCTACAAGAGGAACAGTTTGAGACCAGTTTTAACAAAATCGGACACTTTTGAAATTTTGGACTCCCATAGGGCAAAGTTCGTGATATGACCTTTCACATTTTTGACTATAACTCCAGAGCCATATTTCAGACAAAAGTAAAAGTATACTTTTTTGATTTGCATCCTTGTGATGAGAGGAACATTGTTTTGACAGCCATTTTGTTTTATGCAAATTAACCAATTTTGACAACTTTACATTTTCCTACATTCTGAATATGTTGTTTTGGAGGTTATCAACAGTCAATTTTAGTCAAAAAAAATCTTGTGTTGCAATTTTGTCCAGGTACCCCATGAATTTTCATAGATTGACTATTCTACATGTGCTAGAGGAACTTTGTAAGTGCAAGAATTCATTTGAGAAATTATATTATTTTACAGTTTGAGGATTGGTAACACTGCAGCATTGCTGAGGCAGGCTCATGTGTATAATGCATTTAAATGTGACACACTTTTTCAGATCATGGAACTACAAAAAGCACATCGTAAGTGAGCAAAGGATTATGTGAAACACAACGGTATATTTTAACAAGAACGCCGAGAGTATCCCAGTCAGTTGCATTGCTGTAACAATTTGTAATCAACACACAATCAGTCCAATATTGGATTAAATGCCAGGAATGTCTCCGGGCATTTTGCACTATGAGCCACGATGTTGCACTAGTAATTTCCCTACCACTCCATCATTAAGGATTTAATCTTTTAGAATTAGGCATTGCTTGTACTTTTTTTGTAAGCCATTCGGTTTATTGATTTTTAAAACGAAGATGTTAAATTTGGCAAATTATAGCCGCTTTTGTTTAACAAAACCCAAGACCATTTGGAGCATTACGTCTACATTCTCCCTGTTTGTAACCTTTGACAGCACATGGCCAGTGGGCAAAGGTATATTAAATTACCATATGATCGAAAAAAGCTGAAACATTTTTATTTTTCGCGTTTTGAATTGGTTCCATGATAGAATTTCTAATTTCGCAAGTGCTGAACTTTGACAAAACTGGGTGACTTGTACAATACAGCATAAATGCAGGATTGTACACGATCAAGTGGCTGCGGGTAGTTCCATGTGCAGATTAGGCTCCCACAATCTCTCTTCATTCTCAGTTAGAGAACCAACTTCCTTACTGAGGTTGACAAAATCAAGCAGCTCAGGACTAAGTGAGAAGTTTTAGAGAGTCACCGAAACAACCTCAAAAGTGATTTCAATTATGACTACCAAAATATGGTTTTATGCATAAGGGGTTATATCCTCTGATCGAGAGGTCGAAAGCTAAAGTTATGTGAGTAAACTCTGGATTTGTCTTTATACCCCCAGGGACCATTCCACGTTCACCACAACCCTATATTTGTAAATGTGGAGGCGTTGAAGGGCCATTTTCTGTTTTCCTTTCAAGCATTCCCTTGGCGCAGTCAAGCGTGACCAAGACATTCAATCACCTGTTTATCACTCTACTGCAGATAGACATTCTATATGACCACTCAACTTGAGTAGACGTTTTTGACACGTTTTTGACCTATTTTTGTTGTTGTCCCCTTCCCAGTGCAGGAGAAAATCGATTACATTCGGAGTTCCATTTCACACCCAACAAGGTTACCTATCAAATCTGACCAAAAGCAACATAAGTTTCCTGATATTTTCATCATAAATTGACCTTTACGTAAAAAGTGGTAAAAATATTTTTATTCAAACTAAATGAGCAACCGTGTACCTTGTTTCTTCATTGTATACAGAACTTGAAAGTTTAATATGCTTTTCAATAAGGCACAATAATTGGCATGAACATATTTTCATTTGATTTTTGAATAATAAACATTGACCTAACCAAACTCAAGTTATCTTTATTTTGATTGTGTTTTTCATTTCTTTCCACGACCTCAGCAGATACATAAAGAAGTAAAGTTACATTATTGTAATCAAAAGATGTGTTCTATTTAATTTCTTTTCTTTTTTGAAAGATATCTATGTCTTAATCGGCTCATGGGTGACATGTAGCGCCATTACTTCTATCATTTAATTGGGAAATTATCGAATAAGGCATCTATGATTCGGAAGTCACGTAAAGCCGTTGGTCCCCCGTACGAATAGACTCCTTCATGGGGTTATGCATTTCATAGAAGTTCTGTGTATCATTGATTGATTGATTGATTGATGATTGATGATTACTTTTGGAAAAATACTCTTAGCACTTGAGATTTGGATTTTATTATTGGTCAAAGCAAAACACACCACCTATTGGAAATAAGATACTTAATACGATGGTTTTATTTTTTCAAATGCTGCTAAAAAAACATCACCTAGAGCAGTCTAGTACAATGTCAGTCAACGATAAGCGTGAGGTTAATGTGTAGAGATCGTGGAACAAATGAAAAACACAAATTTAACCAAAATGATGATAACTTGGTTTGGTAAATTGTATGATTTAAAAGGCAAATCAAAAAGTTTTAATTCCAAACTAAGCCTAATTTAAAAATCTGATTTGATAAGATATGTATTAAATGGAGAAAAAAAGCATTAAACATCATTGAACGTGAATCGTTTTTTGTGATACACCCTGTATAAGGTCACTATAGGAAGAGCCAGAGAGTAATTTCCCATGTGTGTAAACTTGCGGCTACTTAAAGCAAAATGTGCTTTCTAATCATAGCCGGAAAGTGGCTTGAGGGCAATGAATCACTCAAATGAAATCTTATTTCCTATTTTATTTCTAATATTTTAAGAATCGAGTGAAGATTTATTTGATATCAGAAGCTTCAAACCTGTTTGCCAACAGCTGTTGTAAGAGTTAGCATGAAAAAATGTTGTTATTTGTTCCCCTCGAGTATTTATTTATTACGTCACAGATGACCTACTTTAGTGACATCCAAGATATACAAACTGCTGCAATCACAAGATACTGATTTATTTAAGCGTCGTATTCATTACCATAACTTTAATTTAACTTGCTCGCTAACAACCCCTAGTCCTACATCAAACCAAAACTTTTACCTGCTCTTGAATGTGGTTTTCAAGCCACCGCCAGTAATCACGTTTATTTTCTCCATCAGAAATGCCCTACTTTGGTATATCATCCAAGGAAATAGCGAACACTTATAATTGAATCTTTTTAAGTGCTCAAATTCAAAATGAGGTTTCGTCACTGGGTTTCGTTTATAAACTTTTTATCACCTTCTTGAAATACCTGTAACTTTTTAAATAATTTTAATCACTGAATTAAAAACCCTTTTGTCACTTTGTAAAGATGTGGGATACTTTCGTGCCTTATTGGATCTCCAGCTCATTCCTCCATTTGTCATTCTCGGTATTTTACTGTTATTTTAAAGATATGAGATACATATACATGTAGAATAAGAGCAATAATGCTCATGATGTAAAACAGTAACTGAAGGAGAATTTATTTATTTCCGGGACTTATTTGTTCTTGAAACATGAAGTACTGAACACATCTCCTTGAAAGTTGACTAAACTCTCAATGTTCTCAGCTAGTGTTACCTTATGTAAGATTTGGTGACTTTCTCTGCTTGTTATATTTCTCCTTCGTAGGATACTCACGTTCATGTAATTAAGGTCAGACACATTTGGCTTTAAGAAGCATTTACTTTTTCATAGCACGCAACAAGAGTAGACATCAGGACCTTCTCATCATGTATCGCTGCCAATGGGATTTTTTGCATGGTTTGTGATGAGGGGTTTAGGGGTCAAACATTTCTGAAATGCAAAATTGGGATGAGGTCTGCCAATTGTACAATGTTTCATCCCCAAACCCTCTCATTAAAACCTGTACAAAAAATCTTACTGGAAGCAAGGCATGATGGGAAGGTCCTGATATCTTCTTTTGCCCTCAACTGTTATCCCCAAATGTCTGTTCTGTTTTACATAGGTTTCAAAGTTTTTATTCAAAAAACGCTCCCTTAAGACGCCAACATAATGTTTCTGTTAAAATGAAACTTAGCAGGTACTTTGTAGATTCTGTTGCAATTGTTATCAGTTATATATTTGTGACGCGTTACATTAAAAGGTACATGTTGGGTCCAAAAATCAAAATTGAGTTTTTGGTATCACTGGGAAGCCTGTTTAATCAGCTTTAAAATGATACCAAAATTAAAGGCATCGGCCATTCGGTGACCGAGCTATGACAAATTAAAGAATGACAACATTGACGGATTTGAAAAGCACACTTCTGAGAAAAACGCGTTTGAAAATCATGAAAATTTTAAACTCAAGATATTGCTGGTTTTCAAAGGAACCATTCAAAACTCCATAGCAACCAGCACTTTTACTTGCCCGATTGACACCAAATTTGGCACATATACTATATATAGACTGCAACAAAGACGGCGATACCAAATTTGCCAGGGGGAATAATCGGAATGCGCTGATATTTGCGGTGCAAATTGGTCATATTTGGTACTCACGTGATGGTCCCATGGACATTTTCAACGAAAACTGGATCTGACTTGGTCACAAACAACGCATTTTTTCCAAATTAAAAAGGAATTTTTTCAAAAACAAAGTTCATTCATTGAAAATATATACTTCAAGGACCTCATTTTTTACGATATCTAAAGATCGACCTCCAGACCATTTTTCACTCATTTTAAACTTCAGATCAGACGGCCGTAGCTCAAAATCGGCCTTGCCGACAACTTGTACCTTTTGATGTAACGCGTCACATTTGATGACATATACAAAGTGATCCAGAATATATTTTTCTAGAGGGGTCAGTGTTTTATAATATTCCATGGTGTTTTAGTATTTTACTCATTTGTATTCTTCTGGTCTAAAAAAAGGGAGATTAATCCTAGTCTTACCAACGCATTTTTGTAACGTTTGTTACCAATCACGTTAAGTTTTAGGTCCATGCTGATAGTTTTAAAAATGACGACTTAAAATTTTCACCCCCATACCTTCCGGCTTTGACGGCACACCCAGACCCCCCTGAAGGTGGTACCTACGATTTGTTTTGCTAAAATGACCGTAAAGAATGACCTTACTTACTTACTTACTCCGGCGACTCTTGCTGTCGGGCATTGAAGATGGCTCTCCAAAGACGTATGTCATTCATGGTGGATTCAATTTCATTTGTCTGGTACCCGGTGTCATCTTGCAGCAGATCAACATAGGTCTTCACGGGACGTCCTTGGGTTCTTCTTCCCTGGGTAGGCTGCCATGTGACTAGTTTGGATACTGGACACTCTTTAGCTCTCTTACAATGCCCTGCAAATGTTAGTCTCCGGGTAGCAATTTTAGAGGTGATGTAGGGTATGCCACCATACAGTTCTTTATTTGTCATGTGTTGCTTTCAACTCACATTCAGGGCTGCCCTCAACAATCTTGTGTAGCAACCGTCCAAGGTTTTTCTGGTTTTCTTTGTTATGGTCCAGGTCTCACAACCATAGAGCAGCACGCTTTCGACTGAGGCTTGGAATAGTTTGATTTTCAGGGGCCTCTGGAGGTTGGATTTCCAGATGTTATTCAACTTGTTACATGCCTTCCATGCCAGTGCTTTTCTGACCTTGATGTCTTGCTCAGAACTCTGGACCTATGACCCAAGATATTTGAAGTCATGAACTTCTTCCAGAGAGCTGCCATCTACAGTGTGGATTATGACACAAGTTGGTTGATTGTATGTCATGAACTGGGTCTTCTTTGCATTCATGTGCAGACCAACACAGAGTGCAGCATCCTTAACCTTATTCAGCAGTTCTTGTGCTTGTGACGCAGTGTTTGACAGGAGTGCAATGTCGAGGTCTGTAATATTCAAAGGACCGACTCTAAGACTCTTCCTAGGAGTGATTGTGAATCCTAGCCTTTCCTCCTCGCCACTGATTGCTGACCTAAGGCAATAGTCCAATACTATTATGAATAAATAAGGGGCAAGTGTGTCGCCTTGTAGCACTCCAGCTAGGATATCAAACTCATCTGTATCACCATCTGGTGTTATAACTTTGGACTTGGTACCCTGGTATGTGTCTTCAATCGCATGAGCTATGGTGTCTGGGATGCCATATGCTTTAAGAATTTGTATCATCTTGCCTCGGTGGATGGTATCAAAGGCTTTCTTAAAGTCTATGAATGTTATCACCGATGGAAGGTGTTTGTCTTTTATTCCTTCAATCATTCTCCGCAGGGCTAGGATCTGTTCAGTGGTGGATCTTTTTTCCCTAAAGCCACATTGATTTGCTCTAAGCTTATCATCAAGATGTGGACGAATTCTATTAAGCAACATCCTGTTGTATGTTTGGCCATGATTGAACTGAGGCTGATTCCTCTGTAGTTTGCAGTCAAACTGAGGTCTCCACTCTTAGGTACAGGGATGAGATTCAGAATTGACCACTGATTTGGTTTTTGACGGTTTAGTAGAGCTTTATTGCAGAAATCACGGACTATTTCATCAATTGAACACCTTTTAATAACTTCAGGTGGTATTCCATCTTCCCCAAAGCTTTTTCCTTCCTTTATAGCATTTCTTGCCTTCAGGTATTCGTCCATATCAAATGCATCTGTTCTTATGGGCAGTTGGTCAAAAACAACTGGAATATTCTCATCCTCGTTTCCAAGCAATTTTTGAAAATGCTCATACCAGTTGTCTAATCTCTCTTCCTTTGTACTTCCATTTAATCTACCACTCCTAGACACTTTCCTGCTGCTTACATCATTGATAATGCCCCAGGCTAAGCGGTGCCTGTGATTCAGATTGGCCTCTTCATATTCTTTCAACTTCTTCTCAATAAATTTGGTGTTGGCCTTTTCATAAGCTCTGTCTAACTGTGCTTTACTTTCTTCCAGTTCTCCATAAGTCTCCTTTGTGTTTTCTTGAACATGTCTCTTATACACTTCTCTCAGATGTTTCCTTGCTTCTTCAACCTTTGAATCATAGCACAATGCTTTTTTCTGCTTTTTAGGCACCTTTGGCATTACTTTTTCTGCAGCTTCCTTGTTTGCCTTGATCAAGCACTCATATTTCTCTGATTGATCTTGACATTTCCCATCGGATAATAACGCAAATCTGTTACATACTTCCAATGAATACCTATCCTGAAGCTCAGGGTCCATTGCTAACTTAGACCAGTCATATTTGACCTTCCTTTGTGATGACTTATTACTGGCTCTTAGACTGAGTCGTACTTTAGATGTTACTATCCTGTGGTC
>JXSR01S006624.1:86862-99129 GCA_000969725.1 Ophiothrix spiculata
TAATTAGTCCTTCTAAAAAAATAATTAGTCAAATAAATAGTCATGTACTTGTTTTAGTTAGTCTGTCATTTTCTAAACATTGTGTAAGGCAAGTCCATGGTTTATGTATCTATGAACTCAGATCATGCGGTAATGATTTTTGATTCGAACTAATACCATACTTGAATTCTGGGATGGATTTACACCAGATTTTATTAACAACATTTCTTCTCAAATACAGAAAAGTCTAACAAAGGAACACTTTGCCATTCATTTTACAGTACATTTCTCTTCCTCAAGGTATAGTGTCTTCCAGGATACAAATACAATAATAGATGTCTGTGCAACAGTGCAAACTCGGACTAGCATGACTAGCGTAAGCTATGAAGCTTATAAGCTTACATGTACAGTGATGGCACATGAGTTTGGAACCCAGAATTCAAGTATGGTATTACTTCGAATCAAAAATCATTACTGCATGAGTTCATATATACATAAATCATAGACTTACCTTACACAATGTTTAGAAAATGACAGCCACTCCAGGGCAGCTACTAGCAGTTGTGTTCTCACGCTGACAACTCGTTCGCGCGGTGAATCAAATCGGGAAACCCGTTATTCCAAGTTAGTCAAAGCCTGTCGGCCCAAATTAGCCCAGTTCATGGTTCAGTTCAAAATATCCGAGTTCATGATTAGTCTTTCAACAATATATTAGTCATTCAATTCGTCATTTTCGTGTCAGTTGGTCATTTCGAAGTTAACAAATTAGCTGCATTAGTAAATATGCACAGTTCCAACTAGTCCACCGTGAATAGTCTTTGCAAAATTGTGATTAGTCTTTGCAGAATTTTAATTCGTATTTCATTTCATATGATTTGTCTAACTTTCTGAATTTAGTCTCCCTGACTGACATATTGGTCAGACTAATTTTTGTGAGCATATGGCTAATTTTTTTTACGAAGAATGACCAACTAATTTTAACTGTGTAATTCAAAATCAAGCTTAAACTACGGTACCCTAAGTCAGCTCATTCAAAGGTGATTTGTGATGGCTCACACCGAAAGGGGTGACTTTGAAGATGTTATTGATTTTGATTTTTTCATTTCATCTGTTGCAGCATTTTCTAAGCTTTAAAATGACACCTTACTTGTTGAAATTGATCAAGGCGATCAAATTTTACAACAGAAAATCTGCTTGAAATTCTTATTATTTTCTTTATTTTTTGCTGCCTATTTTCACCATATTCACCAGCCCTTGTCCCCACTGTAAAAGTTAAAAATAGTGGGCTTTTTGCTAAGAAATAAACGAAATGATAATTCTAACATGTCCCGTTTAGGTTTAAGGTTCAGAGTATGAATGTAATTTTCCTTTCAGCTCAGGGATTGTCACCCACCCACCACCCACTAAAGCTTACCCTATCCACATGTTACGGGCACCATCGGATTTTTCACCGAAAAGAAATTAGTTAAATGCCCGTCACTCTGTTGCACGTTGGTAACCAACCTTTACTTAAGTCGATGAGGGTTTATGTCGAACGTCTTCTGTAATCAATTAAACATTATCGTCTTTACTACAACAATCCTCTAGCTCAGGAAAACCTGAAACCAGGGACATTAAACTTTGGTGAACGCAATGGATGTCAAATTTCTCATTATGATTGACAGTGAAATTGTACTATAATAATGCTATACTTTCAATGTCAGTTTGTTTAAATAATTAAATATCACTTTCCGCAAGTTTCATAACAAAGTTAAATATTCATGTAGCATTGAATAGCACAAACGTGATAAAAACAGGTTATTGCCGTGTAATATTAGTGTGCTTATATAAGTTAACTCTTAAGTGCATGGGGGATCTATTTGGCCCCTGGAACATAACCCAATAAAGCTGTTTTATGTAATTGTCAAGATATGGGTTGCGCATGTTTTGGTAAAAAAAAATCAAATCGGTCGCGTCGTTTTTGAGATAATTAGCATAAACTAATAAAATGATGCCACTGTTTAAATTTTGTTTTGTCCCTAAAAACGAAACGAAGCAAGTTTTTTATAATTTTTATTTCAGCAATGCATTTGCAATTAGAGTATGCTATTAGGAGCTAAATTTAATTTAAAAAATCCTTTGGAAAAGCAGATTTCACATTTTCGGCGGGATATTTTTCGTAATTAGTCATTTGGCCACCATATTGTAACGGATTTTCGAATTGTTTGTTTCATATGAATTGTACTGAGTTGGTGTATCATTGTATACGGTTTTAATATCTGGAATCCAAATAACTCCTTCGAAGAGTCATTCTACTCTTCTCTATAATTCTCATTATAGGATAGCGTAAAAATCAATGTCAGAATGTCTCCTGTTTTGGTGTTTAAGTAACTCTTTCAAAGAGTCACTTTTACTGAAAAGTGTCAGGAAAAAGTATACTGTGGAGTCTTTCTGACTCTTTGCAATTCCCATTGTAGGATAAAGCAAGAACCTGGATCAGAATTTTGTCTCTTTGGTGTCTATACAACTCCTTCGAAGAGTTAAGTTTACATGACCATCGAAGCGGGTTATGAAAGAGTATGATTAAGAGTCGTTGTTTGTGGCCCTTTATAAAAGGTATAAAGCCTTCTCAGTATAGGATAGAGTAAGACTCAGGGTTTTCTCCTATTTTGGTGTCCAAATAACTTATATTTGAAGAGTCAATTTTACTTGAACATTTTTGAGCTGTACTGCGAGATACACGTTGAGGCATTAACCATCTATTATTAAGAAGCAATTTGTTCATTAACTTAGATGTTAATTGTTATTTTTCTTAATTTTCAAGAATTACATGATAAAAGGGCAGAGAAGCGCCATGACCCACTCAGGTTACGCCGACGCGTTGTGTAAAACAATGCACTATTATGTAGTCTACATTTTTTTGATATGTCATATGAACACAACAAAAACTGCTGTTCAAATACTCTGCAGATTTCAAGCCACAGAATAGAAAAGGTGCAATTTACAAGAAAACGGTAGAGCTAACTAAACATTTTGAGAATGTGATTATCAGAAAATCATCTTTTTTTATGCTTTGCAATCCCCCTAAAACTGCATTCTGTTGTGGTACTAATGACTCAATAAGTGAACATCTATCATTCATTTTTGTTGAATGTGAACATTAATGTTAAAACAGACAATTATTTGTGCTTTAAATTTTTCATCCTTAATTAAACAAAAAACAGATGTAGTGTTTAAAAAAAAATTATCAAATTCTTAGAATTAAATCATGTTGTTAAGTATATTTAACCTTCCTAAAAGATAATGTTCGCTTTTAAATCAACAAGTGTACGTTTCGAATCTCAACCATTAGCAAAATAGAAAGACTGCTGACAGAATGGCTGAAAATTGTCTTTTAAGAGCAACCGATATGATTTTGTTTGTTTGTTTTGGTTCAATTAACGTCTTTCCTTGAATAAAATACGTGTAAGTATTCATAAGTTTTAATATTCAAATAGATCGTGACTAAAACCTTTAACACTTAAGTGGTCACATGCCCGTTATTAGTGGTTCAGTGGTCAAGGGTAGGGGGGGGGGGTCCATATGGACCCAACACAAAAAAGCGCTTTCGCGAAGGAATTTTACGTTGAAACTCTGGTCACAGGTAAAGTACTTCAAAAGAACTAAAACAAAGCTAAATAAGAAAATCTGACAAACCGTTTCAAAATGGCGGCCAAAACAAATTTTGCCGTGTCGCGTCAACATTTTCCCGCCAAAAATTTGAAAACTCACTTTCGAACGGATTTTTTTCAATAAAATTTGGCTCATATTTTATGGGCAAAACAAATTTGAAGAGCGCCCTCGAAAATGCATATTTATGCTAGTTAGCATGGGAAGGGGTGTGTCAATTTAAATTCAATGGTAAAGTGAGTTAAATACATAAAAGGGCGACGCGCAAAAACCAAATGTTGGGTCCATATGGACCCACCACTTTTAAGAAGTGGGTCCATAAAAGTGTTAAAGCTTATTTCTAAATGAGTCATACCGACGTAAATGATGGATTTGATTTAGTTATTTGCTGAACTGATTTTGACAAATTTAAACTTGGCATATAGAAAAATATCACTCTGTATAATCTTTACGGACTGAATTTGGAAAGTCTTAAAATGTGATATGAATAAGTTCTCTTTCTCCTGGCAATACAGTACACATTCTTCTATATTTGATTGTAACAATAATTTCCATTTTTGCACAATAGTTTGAATATATATAAATATAAGTACTACAAGCCCTATCCAATTTATACTTAAAAGCGGAGAATTGTAATATAGAATACATCTTAATTTTCAAGCCTTGCAGCATTGAAATTGGATGTGACTATTATACATTTATCTTTTTGAGAACTTTAGATAAATAGCGAATTATTGATATATTTTTAAATAAAGTAAAATAATTGACATACGATCTGTAGCAATTGGAATGCACAACGACTTTTTTCTTGAACTGGTTATGTAAATATATTTTTGACGTTACAATAAGATAATAACATAGAGGTATTGCAAAGCTTCTTGAATGGGACAATAAGGTGATTTATTAATAAGAAATTAGTATACGATGATAACACAATGGTCAGCCAGCTTCGCTTCTTCCTTCCCAGCTGATGTGTTTGAGTATAGAATAACAATTAAGACTCACGGCCATTAATTAATACTAGAACGATGACTTACATCCTACAAGTACTCTCGCAATTTTTGTAATCCAACCTAATGTTCACTTTGGCAGCCTCCAGGAGACAAGCCAACGTACATCATAACGGACAGACCGTATGGATAACGTATTGAACGTACTTGCTTGCAACGAACACACCCCGAACAACAATGCATAAAACAGAACAATAGTGGGATAAAGTATGTTAGGCGTACGTTTTGCTCAATACGGATGTGTGACAGAGCCTTTACAAGTATGCATCAGATATGCTACAATGACCAACACGGAGAAACTATTGAAGAGTGTTTTCCCTAAACTCACTTAGACCAATAGCTGCCGGCATGTTAGATTTTGAAACTGAAATTCTCCATCCAAATTGTTTTACGCGTCTGACGCACATTAGACCCTTAATGACAGAAGTTAAATAGTCTTGCCCTAACTACAATCAAGCGTTTGCAGTTCGCTTCCCGTCGGGGACATTTTATATTCAATAAGAATTGAAGAGGAATTTCCAAGTCTAAGAAATGCGCCAAATATTTGTGTGTTTGTAGTGTGCATTAAAGTGTTTTCATGAATTTGATCAATCTGATGTAAAATTTGAGATTTGACAACCAATCTAACGCACAAAAAAGTAGGGGGGAAATTGTTCACACCCCCATGTAAATACTCTGTCTGATAATGTTTCAAATTGATCTTAGGGAAAATAATGAGATTTGAACAATGATAATGTTTTCCTGAAAAAACAACATTCATATTAAGACAAAAATCATTTCATGAGAATAGAAGATTGAAAAGCAATTTACTATTAAGATCTTACCAGTAATAAATAAATAAATAAATTTATCATTTTGTCACTTCACCGCCTGCATTCGGTTTAATAGATTCTGAATCTGTTTGTTTATTATATCTGGAAACGAAATGTTTTACCGTAAATTGCGGTTATATAAACAATTATGATCGTGCTACAGAGTATAATCAAATAGAGCATGAAGTCATCATAAATAAGTTCACTCAAGACGTTCGGCATACTTGAAAAAAGTGGGCTGTATTTTAACAACAAAAAAATCAAAAAACAACAAAAAATCATTTCAAATATTTTGATAGACTACTAGAGTTTTAGGATTTGCCTGATACGAACTGGTGTCTTGATTTTATATAGAAATTTGACGTATATATTTTAATAACAAAGGTATGTTTTCACGATTTTGAAAGACTACCAGTTTTCAGATGAACCTGGTATGAGCTGATATCTTAATTTGATTTAGAAATCGAACGTATATTTTGAAACACAAGTGTTTTTTCAGTTGAAACAGAGGAAACGTGTTATTCGAGACTAGTCAAAGTCATAGATGTTTTAAAAGGTGTGTCAGGGAAACACATATGATACATACAATCAATTGTTTAATTTACATTTAATTTTATAACTTACATGCAATGTCTTTTGTCAAAAACATAGGAAATGTGAAATAAATCTGCATATTTTTAAGACAATCGACATAAAATATAGGGCTTACTGATCTTTGAACGCGTTTATCTGAGTTATACGTTTTACTCCCTGGCGAACCTTTGACGGACCAAAACTTAACTTCTGGAAATCGTGTGATGTTCATTAAGGTGTCATTTTAATCCTTAAAGCATGGTCTTTGCAAATAATTAAATAATTAAAATAATTTAAGGCTGGTTTAAGATGAACGGTCACAAATGGGCTTCTTTTTTAAAACTCATGGTTACTTTGCACTAGATAACTGATGTTATTTTATCACTATCTTCTAGTATTAAACCAAACACGACAAATCAAGGATGGACCCATCTTATCAGCTTTCAAGTTGTTTAGTGTAAGTCTAAAATGTTCGTTTTAGCTGATATAGATTGGTTTAATGGCTTCTTAAGTATCTTATGACAGCACAATAAGTAAGCTGAAACTGACTTTAATATGTCGTAGGATCGGTCTGAGGCTCCCTATTGTAAAAGGTAATTGTATGCAATTAAAAGGTATCACTTCCAGCGACTTGCAAATTTAAGGGCGCACCATTAGATTTCTAGGACGGAGCTGGACGTTTTTTGAAAAAATAATCCCCCTCCACAGGCAGAAGAAAAAACAATTACCTCCTGAAAATGGAACAGGCAGAAAAACAGTAATTTCCAGGAAAAATGGGGCACGAAAAAAAATCAACATTAGAGTATTCAAATAGAGTTGGCCACCACGGTCGTTAGCAGTTCAGCTTCGGTTTTGACTTTACCTATACTTTTCAATCTCAATGAAGTAATGACACATTTGACACGATATTTTTTTAGATTGATGATTTATGCCAATTTTCTAGATCACTAAGATAATCTGTGAACAATCTTTTAATCGGTAGATATCTGAGTCTATATTTGAAACAGGGGAATTTAATAAATGCGGCGACTCCCAATTGAATTTTGAAAGAATAAGAAATAGTAGGCAAAACAAACAAGCTAAAAAGCATAATGAGAGTATGCGAGAGTTTGATGTATGGTCCTTTTAAATAAGATGACAATTGTTTTCTTTTCGTACATACATACTGATAACACTAAGGTCATTGAAGGTTAAAGGTCAATTTCAGGTCATAGCTTGATAATGATCAAAAAGTTGATGAAAAAACAATGTGATGACCTGTGATGACTTTAGGTCATCACAGGTCATCCCATTATGGACCAAACTTAGACCATTAAATAGTAACACTGACTATAACAAGATGACGTGATGAGGGCGAACTTGGACGGGGCCCTCGTATAGTACGGGTACCCCGCTAGCGATAATAATATAAGATGCTACAATCAAGGAAACAAAATCGTTGGAATTAACAAAGACGAGTTCTTAAACTCCATTCAACCGTTTACAAGAGCAGCGATTATAGCCAGTGATATTCTTTCGATTTGATAAAAGAACATCTGCTTCTTGTCTCTCAACCTCTGTTTCAATGTTAGATAGAATGGTTGCTGTTGTATTTTGATTGAGTGGGGAAGCGTTTGAACCTTTAAAAATAAGATGTACAGTAAAACGCGTTAATAACGTTCCTTGATTGCAGTCTACGACTAGATGATTGTACAGCTTAAAAAACGGATAGATAAAAAACATAAACAGCTGAATTATTAGCGTATTAGCCTAGCTCCCTTAACCAGAATTAGTCTAAGGATCCAAAATATATGCCATAAGTTTCAGGTTCTCTTGTTCATTGCAAATAATTATACGATCCGTGCATGGGATGCAATGAAACTTGCCCACTCTTGTTTAGTATACATATTGGCTGTCCTGGAGGCATTTAAGGTGAAGATAGAGTTAAACAAACCTTGCCTTCGATCAGAAAATCATAGTGAACTCACTATTCTAGAATTCTAATACATTCTGCTATTTCATTCTCTCATCTTTAAACTTTAATACCCATTATTATATCATGTATACTTAGACACTAACTTATAAATTGTAACCGACATTATGCCAACCATTATGTCATATTTTGCCATTTCTGCCAGATTTGTGTAAGTGTCACAGTGATTAATGCCGGGATTGTTGATATGACAAGTAATATCCTGGCATATATCCAAATTGAATGAGAAGTTTGTCTCTATCAATCAAAAAGTCTGAACTTTTCCATTGTGATGAAAACAACTTTAGAGAATACCCTTGTGAAAGTAATCGTAGTCCCCCTGAAATGGTAGTCCGCCTTCCATTGACCATAACGGAATAAAGCATGAAGCTAAATAATGCATGAGAGTTGTTAGCCTATACTTTACTGTACAACCCGGACAATAAAAACGGGGGAGGGATCAAGAAACAAATTATTCGATTGATGTCAAAAGTCTTTGAAATCTTGTATCAGCAATGATACTTATTACTTATTAAACTGACATTTTCTTCTTTTTTCAGAAGAAAAAACTTGAATTTCGTTTTTTCTTTAAGTTACATGTACTCATCGCTTTTGACATCATAAGATAACATCTTTAACTGATAGGGCTTAAGAACTTACGGAATGCAGCACAGACATCATTAAATGGAATCTTTAGCTTTTTATATCGGGACAGGCATCTTTGACTCATAATGACGGGATAACAAGATCATGCAAGTATGTTTGCAAACATTTAAAACATAAATTACAATATAATTAATTACACGAGGAAACACTGGTTTTAGTTTTAAAAAATAAATGCAGGTGATTTATAGCGTACTACACCTCTCCTGAGTTGTAATTCCACGCGGCCTCAGCAAACTTTACAGAGCATATACAATCTAGTTCTAATCATTGGGGGTTAAATCACTACCTGGACTCCCTGGGGCCAGAGGACTCATGTGACTTCATGAATTGGCTCAAACCTAGTTTGAGTTTAAACCGAAATGGCTCTTTAAATGTTTAACGTGCACATCTAAAATTGATAATAAAATCACACATGTATATATGCATGGATTCCACATTTCAAATGAAGAAAATAGAATTATTATAGCTACAATTAATTACTTGCAGTCATGCTATTGCATAAGTGTTCGAAATTTAGCAATATTGTGCACTAATGGTTCTATTACAGCGTGTTGAAAACATAACGTAAGCATAAGTCTTTGAACGTTCAGTTAATGGCTTATTTATAATAGACATACCGCGAAGGTAAATGCCTTAAACTGTAGCTCGCTGTACATAAATTCTCTTTTGGTATTTCATTTAATAATAAATTAGTGCTGTAGTGCTTTTTAATAATCTTAATCTTGTCACCAAATGATTTCCTGAAGAAATGCCTTATTTATAATGTGTGTAACTAAAAGGTGAATGAATTAAAGTTATCATTAATACTTTGGGGAAAAAAATGATTCACCACAAATAACAAGACAAACATGGAACATACAGTAATCGAAACTGTGATGGAATTTCGTGGGTTGTAAAAGCAGTATTAACATAGATTTAGCATACATTTTAAAATCTTTACAATAGTGAAAACAACGTCTACTTTTTTCATAGCAACAAATAAATTAGGGGCAACATAATTTTAGCAGACTTGTAGTGAAGCTTAAGAAAAAAATCTTGAAAAAATTAGAGTTTTAATTCATCGTTGTTAAAAACAAATGAGCTAATGATGTGACCATGAGAAAATTACACTCCCGCTGAAATGTATTTCAGCATAATTAAAAACGTTCAGAAAGCTCATTTTTTTAAATCATAAACGACCTAAAACACCAAAGATTTATACTAGTATTATAGGTAACGTATCTATTCAATATGAATAAATCGATGTTTGTGTTAATATTTTATCTTCCATTGCCATAGGAATAGCTGATTTCATGGACCATATGGAAATACGCCACAAGTACAAATCTCATTAATATGCAACTTATCAATTATTACCTTGTAACCAGATAGAATATTTTCAGGTTGTAAGTGTAAAAACAAATACGCATAAATGTATATAAACTTATCTTTTATGTTCAGATGAAAGTAGTAATGTATATTACACGCCATATTTTTCAAATGTAATAAATGCAATATATTCTAGATTAGATACTAGTAGTTCGATAATTATACATTGTTGACATCTTTACTTTGTGTTCAAGAAAATGAAATGTGTTTTCTGAAAGTCGACATATAGACTTCTTTGAACTTTCAGACACCGTTTTTTTTATTTGCCACACCAAGGATGGTTTGTTTGGAGAGCTTGCAATGTGTGCAATCAAGTGATTTTACAAACTGTGTCTGTTGAAGAGGATTTGAATTTTGGTTCGGCATAAACGCAAACCATTTAAATCCGTCGTTTTCAATCGTTTTTCTTATTTTAAGCAATCGTAGAACATTCTACTTATTACAAATAATGTTTCTAAGTTATATGAAAAGATTTCAATGATGCTTTAATGTGTCCTGTGTTCAGTGATGCGCAGAAGTGTAGCTCTGCTTGCAGTGTAAATGATACTTTGTCTGTACCTGGAATGCGAAGTATGGTATTGCAATTTATGAGTTAAAAATATCATGGTCATTTAAATATTTTGAACAAACTAATGGAGTTGTATTTGGTATAAAAAAATTGCTCAAGCTTGTAATTTTCAAATATGTATTTGGTTTTGCAATGGGAATTTTGGTTTTTGTCGTTATACTGATTTATAAAGTAGTGAAGGGACTTTTTGGACACTCTGTATTTATTCAATACCTAACTAATCAAAAATATTTTACTTTGAATATCATAATAATGTTCAACCCAGATATGTCAAGTGAGTGTCTCATTCCAAATTCTGGAAAATCATTATAATAGTCAAACAGCTGTCAGGTTTTACACCGTTCCGTAGAAGATTATTATTTGATTATGGATGATTATTTAGAGATTAATTAATTTAGCCAGTGTTAATCATACATGTTTTACTATGATTGCGATTCATTACCTGTTTTACTAGGTACTGAGTGACAAACATTCATATCTATATTATGCATTTGTTACCGTCCATCTCAAACGAGCCGTAAATGCAGAAAAATTTATTCTGGAAATCGAGTGATGATCATTGATGTGTTATTCTAATCCTCATAACAGGAAATATTTTTTTAAAAAGTGAAAATGACAAGAGGCTGCATTTATGGCTGGTTTTGGATGGACGATCTCATTTTCCGGTTTAAATGAAGTTGCTGTTCAGTTGCTGAAGTAAGACAGAAATCAATGTTGTGTTTTCGATCAGAGATACGTGTTGATCTTAGATATTTACAGAAAACAAACTCGAACTTGGTGGTGTAATACAGTCTACAACTAGCATTTTAATACTGTCAAACTTTATCAGCAGCACGACCTCGTTTAATATTGACAACACATAAACCGATGAGTACTTAACATGTATTCAAAAATTCTAATTTTGCAATAAATCTGTTGATGAAGCAAATATTTAAGTTTCAAAACAAGAGTGAATTATCTATATTTATTATATATTTAAATATATCAGGGGGCGGAATTGATTTCGAATAAAATTAATCCGCCAATTGACTTCCATGTTAAAATGAAAATCGAACCAAATTTTCTGTTTAGGTCATAGAATATAAATCAATGTTTGTAAATACTAAAACCGTTGGAGTTTGATAATCAACTCCACTGTACAATTTTATTTTGGCTTTTCTGTTTAGAATTACATTTTCTCCCGCAGTGCGTTAATGACGAAATTGGCGGAAGGTCACGTGACATGCTAAGGCGTTATTTGGCATAGCCACCTCCTCCTGAAATATATCTAATAATAAAATAAATTTTATTTCTTTTTATTCATAGGTGTTGCCTGCCCTTTTAATCGTTGACGTTTCAAATAATAAAAATCTAAACAAAAATTGAAGTTTGGGGATGATGTTGAATTTGACCAATTCTCTTTAATGACGAACTGATGCATTTTGCTAATTTATTTTCTTCCAAACATGGATTGAGCAAGTCAATTAGAATCACATCTACATCAAGCTAATCATATTAGGTAAATTAGAACACACTGACAAGATCTAGGAAAGCAAATACTGACAAGATATAAAAAGCAAATGACGACGTTTATACATATTTTTGGCAAACAAATGTACTGGATATTAAAGAATTATTCTCAGAACCAAAGATCACTATGTTCAAATACAAAGAGTTCTTCAAAGAATGGAACATATCAAAAAAAAACATGTG
>JXSR01S006624.1:99991-114402 GCA_000969725.1 Ophiothrix spiculata
ATTGTCTCTAAGTGATATCCATTTAATGACTATTATGCTGTTTTTAAAACAGTGTCATAATGTTGCTGTGAAAGAAAATTCAAGCAAATATAATTTACAGTTGCAGCACATCTTTATTAAAGTAGTGAAGGTTTTTTTATTCCTTTCTTAGATAATGATTTTCAACTTGAATGATTATACTATATACTGCCACTTTATTGCTGGTGATTATTCATTTCATCTTATTTAAACAGTTTTCTAACAATTCTCTAAAGAAAACACATACAAAACAAACTACTTAATGAACTGTTATTAGGGCTCCCGGCTGATGCAAGTCTTGCATGCAGAGAATACCCTGATGTATTATTCACAAAATAATGTTCTTTCAATATGGAATATTTTAAGGTTCAGTAACATGTAGATTCACCCATATAATTGATCATGGGAGGTTGATTACACAGTTTTCTGCAAGTTGTTATGCTCTACAAAGTAAATAAAGTAATTTATTCTAAAAGAATATTGTATGTAAAAAAACCTATGTTTACCCTTTTTGTTATGTTCAACTGGTTAAGACCATCAACTTCTTTATAACAGTTTTCCATATTGCATTTCCAATTTTGCATAAGAAGGATTGCATGCCTATGCTTGTATCTATATGAACATTAGTTCCTCATTACCCGATACGAATTTCACAAACCCCCATAATTAGCTTTAACACCACTAACCAGGTGAAAAGAATAGGAACATATATTATAAAAAAACAACAATACTAAATAAATAGCTTTTGGCTTAAACTAGAGATTTAATTGCATTTATATTGGTCTTAACATAGTAAGACTATGGTCACAATTACTCGAACTCGAACATTTACGAGCAGTATTTAGTCCGTTTAAAAGGACCTCGAGCAGCAAGAAAAGCGAGCAGCGAGGGCGTCGCGTACGACGTATTGTGCCCATAGTCTAACCTAATAAAATGATATGAAATTTCTTTTAACATTACCTCAGCTTGATACATTATCTAACAGCTAGCTAACACATTTTAAAAAAGAAGAAATTGTATAACATAGAGAAAAAACATTGAAATGACAACATTTGGTTTACATTTAAATTTCTGATTTTGAATATGCAAAAAAGAAAACGGACGTTTATTTTTAGTATGACCGGTGTTAGCAATTGAAATGGGTCAGGTGATATTATTGTATAAAACTTTAACTAAGACTGCCATGAATCCATATCAATGTTTAGATTAATGAGGTGTGCAAGAGACAGTGTTACCTTTAGAGCCAAGAATAGTTTTAAGTGGTTTGCCTATCTTGAGTACATCAATTTGTTTGTTACATTAACTTGGGCCACCACATATACTGTTATCAAGACCGTGTGAGTCTCAAGTGTCTCATGTATTAGTCTGTGTCTGGTACTGATTAAAGTGGGATGAAATTATTTGATAGTCAAGAAGGTGTGTTTAAAAGTGAAGAGATATCTGTATTACTTACGCCAAGAAGATTTATTAACAGCTTGACTACATTAGTGTTGCTAAATCAAAGAATATTGCTCAGAGTTTTGCCTCGATCCAGCCACAATTGACAAAGATGATTTATAGAAGTCAAACCATTTCTTTTCAAACAGTTTAGTTGCTTTTAAAACCAATGTTAGTTACGGCATACTAATTTTACTTAAGAGACACTTACCATTAAACATTTTTTTCATTATGACTACACATTGTTTTGCATTAAGTAAAACTTATATGATTTAAAATCAAGGACGCACCTATAAATAGCTTTACTCCATTTGTGTTGCTTCATACTCAAGGATGCTTCCAAATTCTTTATAATTGTCTACATTATTATTGCTTTTAGCTTCGAAGAACTACTTCTGCTTATAACTTATGATATATTTTTACAGATGCGTGTTTCGAGTTCAAAACTAAACCGTACATGCAACTATAAACCTTTATTTTCAATCCCCATAATGGCGATTGTTAAAGAATATTATTTGCATAAAAGCATCCGTCCAAATCAAAATACTAAAACTACCCAATGATCAATAGCTATCAATGCACCACTGTTTGATCACTAATAATTTATAGCCATTTAATGCTAAAGGCACATTATTGGTGGCGCTATTTCTATAAATCACGTTTCCGGGTTTGAAGAGTCTATGACCCTTAGTTTTGACATTTGCAACATGGATAAGGTAAAGGAGACCAAAAACAAATTTTATTTCGTGTTGAATGCACACAACAAAAATTTAATTTATTCAATATGTATATAATTAGATTCAAAACATGAATAGCGCTACCAATAATGAAACTTCAAAATATGGGCTAAAAATTATGTTTTTTGATCTAAAATGAGCATTTTGTTAGATAAAATATGGAAACAAATATTACCGTTCTACACTTAATTCCAGAAATAATTTTTACACTTTTAAGGACCTGCATTTATTATAACAGTGCATTAGTGTCGAAAAATTAATAAATGAACCCATCAAACAGCGGTGAATCTGTAATAATATAGGGACTTTTATTTATTTTCAGCTAAAATACTACTGTTTGTAAAGCTGTAGGTTGTGGTCACCTTTTTATTTTCAACCAAAATTTCATAATTGTGCAAGTTTAACATATAATATGAAAAACAGTGCATATAAGTAAATATATTGAATTAGCCAGATTTAATCCATTGTGAAAATTTATTTTGTTTGACTCTGGTTGAAAGTCTATTTACTTTAAACTGTGTTTTACTCTGGTTGAAAATCAGTTTACTTCAAAAATATGTTACGCTGGTTGAAAGTTTGGTAGCTTTACATCCAATCCCCATAATGGCGATTGTTAAAGAATATTATTTGCATATATGATATTTACAAATTTATTTGTATTTCTTGAGTCACAGAGTCGAATGTGTAAGAATAGTGATTTTTGATATAATAAAATTCGAGACATTTTGGCGTTTAGTGGTTAAGAATTAACTTCTACTATTAAAGTCCTTAGCCCCATTGGTCGTGTGCAATGTACTACACATTGAGTATACTTGGAAAGGTATTTTAAGTGACAAATAAGTGGGCATTGCACATTTTGAATTTAATGTGGGAGTGATTTTAGAGCTCATAAATTCATGGTAAGAGGGAACGTTTAACTTCCACCAAACAATATGTCAGAGGGTTCAATAGAGTGAGTCCGCCCTCATGCACAGTTGATAATCTTTGAGACCACTAAACTTTATATAAACTTTACGTTTTTACATTGCATATTGTAGGAGTTTAGATTATCAACTCAACAAATTATTTAATAATTTACTAGGGTATAAAGCATAAAGCTGAAAAGACCATCATAAATTTAAAGGGCATTCCTGAATGATTGTACCCAACTCCCTTCTATTACTGATAAGCCATTTTTGACCATAATATTTTAACTAAACATGGTTTTTGCAAATAATGATCGTTTCTTAAAGCATGACCTAAAACAATGCTTTTTATTTTTCATTTCAGTTTAAAGTAGTAGCTTAATTTGACAGGATGACACATTTAAAAAGAGGTACTCTCCGTAAGGAATATGAATTGTTTTAGGAATTATGTTATCTTACTATGTAATTAATTAGAAGAATATGACGAAGTTCTTTCTAAAACAGTTTTTAAATAAATTTTCTATAACATTCTTTCACAAGTTTACTTTCTCAGTACAGTGCTAAATATTGTAAGCATCAAGTTGATTGATAGCTAGACAGGGGAGGTAACAAGGAACATCCTAACATATGTGTAAAATGAATGAGATACTTCAAAATATTCTTTTGATTCATTTTGATATTGATTGATAATTTTATCATAGCAGTAAGGATAAAAACAAGTTATATTTATACATTACCCAATAATTGTGAACTAAAATGTGTTGGCAAAACGATCCTTTAAAAAAATCCATTCAAGTTGGTTAAAGTAACAGACGGGGGGGGGATAAAAGCCTGAATCAGCTAAATTATGTTGCATTATTTGTTCTCTGACCACAATGAGTTAAGTGAACCAAAAATTGCCAAAAGTTCTCATAGTCATGCAATATTCATGCAGATAATGTTACACTCCCAGCATGGAGTGTAAGACATACTCCGGTTCAGGGCTTACATAAGCGATTTATGTTTAAAATCGGATGTAACAAGCAACATCATGGAAAGAATCGATGAAAAACTTGTTTATTTTTTGCATTAAGATTTTCTGTTTTTCATCATAACGAAACAGTTTCGAGGGTGTGTTGATTTAAATTTTGGTTATCTACTTACTAACATATTTAATATATTTTTTTTCAGATTAGGTGCTTTCTAACACTAATGAGGATTATCAATATTTCAAAATGTGTTGTGTAAATCTAACTAGATTCCTATAATAATGTAATAAATGTGTTTCTAAATAAATTAAAAAACGTTACTAACATCATTATCATCAAAATTATTTATTTTGATTACTTTCATCATTTTATCGCCTAATCAGTTATTTGTGTTAATATTTTAGTAATTCAAATTGATACGGTTATTGATCCTGGTAACATCTTAACTGTCAAAACATCATTTTGATAGTTTTTGATAATTCAAATATTGCAAACTGAGCTAAAACAGTCTCTTTTACATGATTCTATGATTCTTTGTTTTTCTACTTTCTGCTTAACATAAAACAACAAGCATTTTAAGTATAGATTTGTAGATGAGGCTTAAGGGTCTTTGATAATGCATCTATCTGACCATTTTTTTTTTATATAATAACGTATATACATCATCAGAAGATCTCAGAAAAGATAAAGGCTTGAAATCAACTAATATCCAACATTGGCCTCCAATCCTTTTGAAATATTCTTGAAACCTTAAACCCTAAACACTGCACTCAAACAATGAAAGTGTGCATCACTCATAATATTTTGGTCGCAAATATTTACCATCAGAATATCATGAAACCAAATCCATATGATATATTATGGTATTCATATATGAAATACTGATCCCATGTGGAAATCGGCACTTGAAATGTTTACTTACATAAATATTGAATGGCCTATCAGTATTTACAAATGAAGCCAAGAAAATGACATGCCCTTAATTTTAAGTTTGAAGACTAGCTAGTCCGAACACATGGGGTGGGGAAAATATAACCCTTGAAAAAGGCTCACTAGTCCGACAAAAACAAAAGGTTTGCTATGAAAAAAAAAAAGTGTCGCCAGTCAAAATTTTGGAAAGAGCACCCTAGTCCGAATTTTAAAATAGTCTCGCTAGTACGAATTTGGATAGGCCCGCTAGAATGAATTTAGAATACATTTTAATTGCAATAAAAATATGCACATAGTTTTTAAACTTCGGACAGACGAGCCTTTTCTGTAATTCGGAATAGCGAGCCTTTTTTAAGATTCGGAATGTTTTCAAAATGGCCGCTAAAATACGGATTTCCGTTAAGAATCACTAATAACAACTTATTAACTGCTTACATTTAACATTGTCGTCGAGAAATGACTTCAGGAGCTCTAGCAAATTCATAGGGCTAAACATTAGGTAACATGCATTGTATTTTTAAAATTAAAAGTAGCACCCATACTAAGATCCATTGTGACCAGCTATTGACCAGTTAATAAGAACACTAAAAACACAACGATATGGTTAGAAATCAAACTATATTTCTAGCTATTTATATGTTTATGTTAATGATATAAGATGCCAGTGTTAAACTGGATGTGTGTACAGCTTCAAAATAAGTGCGTTATATGCGGCAGCTTAGGATTAAGATAAAAGACTGAAACAGCTGAGTTATCAGAAAATGCATGTATTGAACTGAACCAGATGAAGTTTCCTGATGGCTTTAATTCATAGTCAGTCAGTTCAGAAACTCATTATTGTACCTAACATAATAGAACCAATTAATACAAAAACTAATGCTACATTTTGAAAGTGATAAATGCTTGTTTGGATTGCTGATGTGATAAATTAAATAATACGCTGCTATACGTAGAAAAAGGACAGTCTCTATAAATATACACAAAATGTTTAGACTTACCTGCATGAGGAAAAAACTTTTTTTTAGAGTATAAGTGATTTTAAATGTGATCATAAGTCATGAATTGGTCAGAAAAAGTGTAACATACCACTAAATGAGAAAAACATCACCAATCTGAATATTTCTCAACACAGGATTAAATATGGACATTTTAACACTATAAAAGTATACATTTTTTTAAAAGCTCATACTACAAGGATACCAAATATACAATGATACTGACAATATACAGGGTGTGTGACAATTATACAGGGTGTAACCAAAAAATATGTTAATTTTACTCTCTCCATAGACCTCTTTTATTTTACACAGCCATCAACACAACAGGTATGGATTTATATTGATAAAACACAGGGCTCTCAATAAGAAAATAAAACTTTTCACTTAATATCCATACGGTGAAATATACAGGGTGGTTAAAATCATATACATTTCAAAAGGATTGTATGCCTCCATGGGCTATTTGGAGAGTTCTTTATATGTCTTAGCAATAGTTGACAATGCTTGAGACAAGTTACATTCAAATTTCTGCTTACTATGGCCATTTTGCTGCATTTTTGGTATACAGGGTGATCAAACATGCATTATCTCTCAATAATTAACCTGATCCGATAGACTTTGGTTTATTTGTTACTGTTAATCAGTGCACTTACGGTATTATGCATTTACAACAAGTCATTACTGTTAATTCGTCCACGTTTTCAAAACGTACGAAACTTGCCATGAAAATGTTGACCTTTGAACATTGTTGAAACTAGTAGTGGAAATACCCTGAAAATGACAAAGTTTATCCTCACAAACTATAACTAATACATCACCTACCATTAATTTTGGGGCATATATAGGTACATTTGTGTTTCATTAAAACGTGTGTGAAAAATGATTCTTGTAGGATTTCAAGTTTTGGAAAGATTGGTAATTTTTCACAATTTTGTGTACAAGTCAATGGGCTTTTCCTCCACCGTCTTTTCCTCCACCGCCTCCCCCGTTGACTTGGCTCACATTTTGAGCCATAGATCTCATAATATTTGTTCAATTGTCTTAAAAAATTTTGCATTTGAAAGACAATTAAATTGCCCAGATAACCATACCAAATTTGTTGCAGTAGGTATTAAACTTCTTGAATAAAATTACATTAAACTACGAAGAATGCGTTTTTATGTTACATCTCCCCCATATGTGCATGACCAATTCATGACCTATGATCATGTTCAATGTTTCACAACACTAGTTTGCTCCTAAATTGTTGGAGTTTCTAAAATAATAAACGTGTTTATGACGCAAACAATTTCTAAAATACGTCTATTGATATCAATAGGCATCAGCAGCATTTTAATCACCCACGGCTTTGCTCTTGATTAAAAAGGCTCTGTCAGACATCACCGTATAGAGCAAAACGTACGAATACCGTACCAATGTTTCATAACGTGTGCTAAACGGACATCCACCGTATGAATAACGAATTAAGCGTAAACATAACGGACATACCGAATGGATAACGTATTGAACGTACTTGTAACGAACACATGGCTAATAACAATGCATAAAACAGAGCAATAGTGGGATAAAGTACGCTAGGCGTACGTTTTGCTCTATAAGGTGATGTATGACAGACCTTTATCTATGGTGCTTGGTATTTTTCAGTAATGTCATTTGATAGGATTATTGATTTTATCAAACCTTGACAGCTATTTTGAATTGAATTGAAATATTGCCCCAAAAGAAGGAAGCCCTTTCTCACGATTTTTTTGTGGCTGATTTATTATCATGCTCTGACACACACCCAAACAAGCTATCTATGCAATACTAGACAAATATATAGTAGGAGTCTTGTGCACCTCACACATCCTGGCCTCATTTTGTTGTTAGAGAAATAAAGTACAGCATCAAAGACCCCAGAAAAGGTGCAGCCTAATAAAACTAAACACCTATAACTTGCCTCAATCCCTTTTAAGACATTCTTGAAACCCGAAACACTAAATGGTGCACGCAGACCATGACAGTATGCATCACTCTTTAACATTTGGGTCGCAAATACCAGAATATAAAGAAACCAAATCCATTTAAGATATGACGGTATTCCAAGTATGACATAGTGATCCAATACGGAAATTTGCTCTTGAAATGTTTACCTAAATATATATTGAGGGCCTACATTACAATTGGATAAAGCTGAGAAAAAGATGTGCCTCTATTTTGAGATGCCAGGCTAAGTTCTATTTAAAAAATACAATCAAGTAGCCGTGGATTAATGGGCCAAGCATTAACATACATCAACCATTCCTGCGCAATAACTCTTCATTAATCATTGGGCCAAGGATTTATAAAGAGTTATTGCTATGGCCTTGAAATTACGATAACAGCCCGCTAGTTCGAAGGTTCGCTAGTCCGAAAATAAAAAAAGGTTCGCTAGTCCGAAAATGAAATAAGGTCCGCTAGTCCGAAATTAAAAAGGGTTCACTAATCCTAAGGTTCACTAGTCCGAAAATGAAATAGGGTTCGCTAGTCCTAAAATGAAATAGGGTTCGCCAACTGGTCCGAAAATGAAATAAGGTTCGCTAGTCCGTAAATAGAATAGGGTCCGCTAGTCCGAAAAATAACTAGTTTTGTTGATTTGCAAACCATTTTGTTTTCGGACTAGCGAACCTTTTTTCATTTTCGGACTAGCGAACCTTGTTTCATTTTCGGACTAGCGAATCTTATTTCATTTTTGGACTGTGTTATGTGAAACTTAATTGTTTGTTTTTGTTTATTAATTATCTAATTGGTGAAACTTAATTATTGAGATCTTTGATTGCCACAGAAAGGGACTTTTTCTGAGTGAATCTTATTTTTCAATTTTAAGGTGATTTCCAATTCTATAATTAGGCAATTGATTGCATGAACCTGTCAGGTGATTGGGAATTTCCCCAATGTTTACAGAAATAGACTTGTTTACTTGAATATATAATTATACTGGGAAAATCCCTCACAGTACAATTTACTATGTTAAATATATTAATGACATCGTGGGGGAATTTTTATGCAAATGTAATATTTAATGAATCCAAGAAAAGTAACTTGGAGCAGAAGGTGAATTGACTTGGTCGGCGATAGGTCGATAGTTAAAACTTTGGAAGTGGAATTTAATTCGTTTGATTAGCTGGAGGAGTTTGGTTTTGGTGGGCAGAGTTTTACAGTGGAGTGGAGTTTGCTAATTAAACTTTGGATGGAGATTGGAGATAGCGATATTTTGGAGAATTAACGATATATTACAGATGGAGAATTAAAGACAAACTGTTATTTTGATATTTAATTTCCGAGTGGATTATGTGCGTTGGATTCAGCTTTTAAGCCAAGTGGAGCTTCGTTGTTATTGCTGGACTATTGTGTGGATATCGCCATTTGATTTCGCAAGGAAAGTTTTGGATTTACCTTTTGCCAGCTGGATTCTGGCACTTGTGAATTGCAAGGATACGACTGCAAGTTTACTCAAGATTTTGATGCCGTGGACAATAATGAACAATCTCGGACTAGAGCGTGGAATATAATATCCTAGGATCGCGCGGTTTTTTGAAGCGGTATCTGTAAGTTATTTAAAAGTAGTATTTTAAGACAACAAGCAAGTTTGTAGGTTAAACCAAAAACAAATATTAAAGTTTTAAGAAAGTTTTCAGATTATAAAATATATTGCAGTGTATTTATTTTGTTCCATTTAAGAACCCGTAAGGAGATTTTGGCCTTGGTCATTTAAAATCTTTGACCGTAACAACTGGTGAACCTTAGGATTAGCGGACCTTTTTAAATTTCGGACTAAGCAACACAACAAGATTCACATAGCTTAATGCAACAAAACCAAAACAGCATGAGTGAGCCAAAAAATTGCAAAAAAACAAGCATTATAGTCATAGTTTAAGAATCTGTACTGTGACATACAATTACAGATAGTTTCTTTCTTGTTTGTAATCTTTAGAGGATTCACCTTTTCACGAACTTAAGATTTTTCTGAAATGTTTTCTTCAACAGCATTGACTAAACAAATGATCTCCTTATAATTGCCATTAAATATGGCAAAGAGAATCCGTATCTTGGCTTCTTTAAGAGGATTAAACATCAATGCGGAACTTACCCATGGATTGAGCAAGTTACACAGTTACCCATTCTTCAACAAACTAGGTAAACAGGGGAGCATTTGGTATTTAGTAAAGCAACTGAAGATTTGAATACAGTCTTCTAAGAACTTCAAGTCTCCTTAGAACTTAAGATCACTATGCGAACTGTTTAAATATAAATAGTAGCTCAAATAATGTAGTAGGGAACATTTGCAAATATTAGGAGCAAAAATATTACATGCAGGGAGATTAAATGATAAGATGTTACTACATTACCTATTTTTTCTAATCCGTAGTGATTTTGTGTCAAACATAAAAGGGACGGTTAGAATAAAAATGTAGGTTAGGTTAAATTCTCATTGTGATGTTCAAAACATATCTAACATTATACTTAATATGGTGTTTCAGATATGGATAATTCATTTTTCCTGAGTATGGGCCCCAGATTTTGAAAACATACTTATTTAATAAAACATACGAGATATCTATTTAGGAATAGTATTTTTTAAATAGGCATTAAGGGTTAAATAGACTTCGTCATTTTTGTAGTCATATTCATTCAGATTTTTTTTCATGGTGTTTACATTTTTGCCATGGTGTACAATGTTTTATCATTTACCAACAGTTCCATTTACCAAAACGTTTATATTTTTCAATGATTACTCATCTGCAGTTTTTTGATAATTCATATTACATTACTTTCACTGATAATCGTTGTTTTCATACAATACCATAGTTAGTCTTTTCATTATAATCAGTAATCTTTCCTGGACAGATACTTTGGATTTTATTTTTGAAGAAAAGATTTCCTCACCCCTTCATATTTCTCCAATGATAAAAATTTTCATTTGGAATGTTTGTCACTGTCTGATTTCGATAATATTGTCTAGAAACTCGGGGTCAATATGCAATCTGTTGTCTGGTTTTTACAAATGTTAAAAAGTTGTTCCTACACACAGAAAAAGGTTGTGTTAAAAAGGGAACATGGTTAACAGGTTGGGTTAAATTTTGCACAATGTTGGGTAAAACGTGCACCATGTTCCCTTTTTAACACAACTTTTTTCTGTGTGTAGTTGTTCCAAATTAACTAGAAAATCATCAACATACGTCAATCTGCGGCATCTACAATCAAAACCCGCATATGAAAGACATGGAATTCTTCTTCTTTTCTTTCTACTTTTCCTTCTTCTTTCCTTCTCTTTTTCCTTCTCCTTTTCTTTCTCCTTTTCCTTCTCCGTTTCCTTCTCCTTTTTCTTCCCGTTTCCTTCTTCTCCTCCTCCTCCTTCGCCTTCTCCTTCTTCTTCTTCTTCCTGATGCAATACCGCTTCAATAAAGTAGTCAAGGGACTTTCTTTTTGCACTACACTTTATTCTCGTAAAATGATTACAACTTGAATATTTTGTGCCATTTAATTGTAATGCAATTGAAACATTGGTTGTTCGATTCTCTCTACATCTTATTAAAAGAGTTTGGAATTCTCTAAAGTCTAAACCATACGAAACAAGTAAAAGGTGCAGAATAAGACGTTATTAGTTCTCAGCAAGTGTTGCATAAAGAGTATACCCTGATGTATTTATCACTCAAAAGAATACAATACAATCATTGGAGTTCAGTAACATGTATATTGGTCCTCATAATTTGTCATGGGAACTGGTTCAAACTTGATTACTTTCCTGTTATTTTTGTTCTTGCTCTACAAACATAAGTAGAGTCTACTAATGGTATTTCTGAAATGTACAGAAACTCTAAAAACTTGATTTCTATGTCCAGCTTGTTGAATCCAAAAACACTTCAATATTGTTAAAGAACAAATTTCTATTTTGTTTACTTTTACAATTCTTGACAAAGATATGATAAACCTAATCAGAGCAAATATATTAAAGTGTTACTTTGCAAATATTATCACTAAATATTTTCAACCAATCTCTTTTAAATCAATAGAGGACCCGCATGTCTTCTACAAATACATTAGTATGTTAAACTACCTTTGAGCCACCACTGACCATGTTATCTGTCATTAGATCTATATTTTGCTGTAAGTTAAACCAGACAGTATGTGTCTCAGTTGTCTCATATATCGGTCTGTGTCTGGTACTAAGCTGGTATTTTGTAAGAAAGGTTATGTAGCTAAGGATGTTGCTTAAAAGACACTTTAAATAAATAAATAAACACATATATAGATGAATAAATGTGACCTACTTTCAAGGGAAATGTTAATTTTTTATTTTTTAGTAAATAGTTGCATTGGTAGGATTGTAGAATTCAATAATTCAATAATTATGTGTGACAAATCCAAAACTACTACAGGACACTCTTCTTAAACGAACTGTGGATCCTGGAAGTGAGAATGTCAACAAGCTTCGCGGGAAAACCAATGGAGTGGATCACTTGTGATCAAGCTTCCCGTCTGAGAGGCGAGAGCTAAAGAAAGTCGTCAGTAGTTTTGGATTTGTCACACATAATTCTTTAATCATTAAATGAACGTGTTTATGACGCAAGTATTTTCTAAATAACTCTATTGATATCAATAATCACAGCAGTATTTTAATTACCCTCGGCTTCGCTTTTAATTTTATCAATGGTGGTTGGTATTTTTCAGTAATGTCATTTGATAGAATTATTGATTTTATCAAATCTTTACAGCTATTTTGAATTGAATTGAAATATTTCCCCAAAAGAAGGAAGCCCTTTCTCGATTTTTTTTGTGGCTGTTTTTATTATCATGCTCTGACACACAACAAAACAAGCTATCTATACAATACTAAACAAATAGTAGAGGTCTTTTGCATCTCACACATCCTGGCCCCATTTTGTTGTTAGAGAAATAAAGTACAGCATCAAAGACCTCAGAAAAAGTGCAGCCTAATAAAACTAAACACCTATAACTTGCCTCAATCCCTTTTAAGACATTCTTGAAACCCGAAACACTAAATGGTGCACGCAAACCATGAAAGTATGCATCACTCTTAACATTTGGGTCGCAAATACTAGAAAATAAAGAAACCAAATCCATTTAAGATATAATGTTATTCCAAGTATGACATAGTGATCCAATTCGGAAATTTGCTCTTGAAGTGTTTACTTAAATATTATTATATTGAGGGCCTACATTACAATTAGGTAAAGCCGAGAAAAGGATGTGCCTCTATTTTAAGATGCCAGACTAAGTGATGTTTAAAAACATACAATCAAGTAGCCGTGGATTAATGGGCCAAGCATAGGCATACATCACTCATTACTGCGCAATAACTCTTTATTAATCATTGGGCCAAGGATTAATAAAGAGTTATTGCTATCAGCCATCAAACAAAATTTTCACTACCAAACATTTGGCTGTGACCATGATTTTGGCGATTTTTGAGATTTTCGGGTTTTTTGTCATGACGTCACTGTGACGTCATTATAAGGTCCGTTTTCAATTTTTTGTTGGTACCAATGGATTTGTGAGGGGGAGGGTGGTGGCGGAATCCGCCCCCGGCTGTGAGGTGGGTCGAAAAAGCCCGGCTCCTTTAGGGTTAACCTCTAAATGCAAATGTATACCACACTAAACTATCATTGACCAACATAGATCCACATTATGCAGAAACTCATTATATTCAGTTGGCTGATTATAGAAATAGTGGGCCTAATAAAATATAAATAGAATAAATAAGTACAGCGGATTTATAGTTCGAAGGGTTTCCACGAGACAATTGGACAGGCTTACATTCTGAAAAACCTGTATATTAATGTTGACAACACAACACGATTCACATAGCTTAAGACAACAAAACCCAACTTAGAAGAACTAAAACGTTTTACTGAACTACATTTTTATTTTACAATAACAGCATGAGCGAAGCAAAAATTTACAAAAAAAAGCATTATAGTTTAAGGATCTGTACTGTCACAAACAGTTACAGATAGTTTCTTTCTTGTGTGTAATTTGTGAGAGGATTAACCTTTTCACGAACTTAAGATTTTTCTGAAATGTTTTCTTCAACAGTGAACAGTGAACAAAAGATCTCCTTATAATTGCCACATGTCACATTAAATATGGCAAAGAGAAGAATCCTTATCTTGAATAAGAGGATTAAACATCAGTGCGGAACTTACGCATGGAGCAAGTTACACAGTTACCCAGTACTACATTCTTCAAAACTAGGTAAACAGGGGAACGTTGGTATCTAGTAAAGCAACTGAAGATTTGAATACCCATGTTCTACAAATACGTTATACTGTATGCTAAAAAGTCTTCTTAGAACTTAAGATCACTATGCGAACTGTTCAAATATAAATAGTATCTCAAATAATGTAGTAGGGAACATTTGCAAATATTAGGAGCAAA
>JXSR01S006624.1:121358-137038 GCA_000969725.1 Ophiothrix spiculata
TTGAATCCAGAAAAGTCAAACCAAACATGCTAGACCCTTCAATCTGAGGAAACATATTTAATCCCAATGCAGAGGGGTAGAGTTTAGATTACGTCTCATTTGAGTCACCCTTCTTTACTCCAACTGGAATGAAAGATACTGGACTCTCTTCGACTGTAACTGCTCATGGGAGTTTATCCACCTGATCCCTACAGGATTCTTGAGCTGTATGGTTTTGTTAGCCATACTGATCCAATTTTTACCCTATTCAAAATGCTTGAAATTTTCGATATTTATACTCTTGAATTGGGATCATTTATGTAAAAATATACATCAAACGAGCTACCACCATTTTTTTCACATGTTATTTTAAGAAACGTTCAGCATTCCATAGCTATTCGACAAGATACCGAGAAAATTACCAATATACCAACTTTCAAAAGATTTTGTATGATCATTCTGTTCGAACTACTGGTCCACATCTTTGAAATACCCTTGATAAATCGATACAAAAAGTCAAAATCGGTTACAACCTAACGTAAAAAAATAAAACAGAAACTCGTTTCTAAACATGAATAATTTAGTCTGTTTTCAGAACAGTAATGCACCATTTTCGGCTTTTTCAAACTCTTGTCGAGATGTTAAATTTGTATGTTTGTGTATTGTTAGTTCTTATTTCTTTTTATTTCTATTTATAACATTAAACGGGCCTTCTAGTATTATCCCCCATAACTGCATTTGTATTCTCTTTTAATGTTTTTGATGTAGATTGTATTTTTAGTTCTTGCTTGCCTTTATATTTTATGTAGTTGTTATGGAAATAAAATGAACGATGAACAATGGGAGTCATCTCGTATAAATGCTTAACCCCAAATTGAGTTTAGAAGAAACCACAGTTGGGAGACGTCTTGGACAAACCGATTTCTTTCAGTAATGGATAGCACATGATGTTCTAGGATTAAATTTAACAAAGTTTTACAACCGTTAACAGATTTTCTTCGGACTTACTCGGACCCGGAACCCATGGTCAAAAGTGTATAACGCCTTATCGTGTTTGCCACAAAACCATGCTTGTTGGATGAAGTGCAAAACTATACATAGATGATTACAGGTATGATATTGTTTTATTTATGACCCATCTATCACTATATCAAAACCGCTAAATTTTACAGTTATTTTTAAACGGCTATTTGGAAGAGCTATTCGGACACAAAAAAAGGAGAACTTCTGACCTTGATTGTGTGATAATTTTTCAAGAGAATTGCGTATAGGAGGTCGCAAAGATCCCTGTGATATGTTCTCAACTCTTTACTCTTTTTAATAGTTATGTAAAACATGTTAAATGTAAAAGTGACTCTTCCAAACAGTTATTTGGACATTAAAACAGGAGAAATCCCGACTATGATTGTAATTCTTTCCGTTATTGAGTGTTATAGGGTCACATAGACGCTTCCTTTGTACTGTTTCTTTACACTCTTCAAAGGTCATATAACAGTGACTCTTTGAAGAGGTTTTTTAGGCATTAAAACAGAAGACATTCCGAACCTGAATCTAACCATATCCTATAATGAGCATCATAAATGATCACTAAGGCTCTCCGTTATACTCTTTTCTGACATTGTTCAATGGTCGTGGGCAAATGACTCTTGGAAAGAATTTTTGAACACCAAAACAGGAAAAATACCTACCGGGATTGTTACTTTTCCAAATCTTGAGGATGCTAGAGGATCACAAAGATTATCAGTGATACTTTCCTCCGACTCTTTTTTAAATGCGACTCTTCGTAATACCAATATTTTTTTTTCATTAACATTAAGTAAAACGGGCTTACTGAAAAGCGAAAACAGTAAAAAGTAAGGCCATATGTGTGATTGTAATATTTGTGTCAAAAAGAGGGTATTACATGCAGTTGATATCAACTATCAGGTGGAAGTGGCACAACCTCTAAGAACATTTTTTTAATTTGGTCTGATCAAAACAAGATACAGATAGGACAGCTATATACCTTGTTTGTGTGGGAGTAACATATACCCTGCTACAGAACGGCAAAGTCTGGCATTACATTGCGGAAATGGAGATGGGTCTGGCCCTACATTGCGGAAATAGAGATGGGCACTATAGCCATAAGAAGAGCTCCGGCTTTGACATTACATTTTCTAACCTACTCTAGAACTCCTTTAAATATATATACAAGGTTAACATTTACATACTTGTATAAGAAAGCAATATGTGACACCTAAAAAAATGAGGTGACGGCAAAAGGTTAAGGTATGTATCTTTTGTTACGTCCCTTCCACAATGCTTATCTTTCTTCTTTCAATCTGAATAACAGAGCGCTTTCTATTCCTGAAATGTGATCTGGTATAACTGAATAATGACAGATGTCTTGCTTTATTTGATTTATACGAGTTATTCGAGCGGTTTACGGCTTTTCGGTTTCAATTTCGTTTGTTTTGTAATAGTTTTATAACAGTATTGTAATCTGTAAAGCAGAAACAGTACCTATCAAGAGAATTACGGCATGTGTCAATAACACTTTCCTGACTACTCTATAGTATTATGTTTAAGGTACCAGTAACGATATTAGAATACATTCAATGGCTGCTTTGTGCGAAAATGATCTACGTATTTGGTGTCAACAACATAAAAATAAACAAGTAGTCTCTTGGATACTTAAATGGACTAAATCTGTTGGAAATAAAACCTGACGAATTCATAATTAGTAGGTACCATAAACAGATATTCAACAGCTGTTTCTTCTTTGATGTTAATTCAGACTTCCTTATTATTAGGCGACCACGAATTATATTTGGTCAGCTGTTCCTAATGTGCGTGAGAGTAGTCTGCTTACTTCCCTGAACTGCGCGTAACATATTTTTAGTGTATATAATGTTTTGACAAAACACACTTTAAGCACTTTTAGATAGTCACATTTACATAAATCACTATTATATATTAGATATTAATTTAACGCCTAGTCTCTAAAATCCATCAAAATTGTCCTGCCATATATCAATGACTCTTGAAATGTTTCTTCAGTTGACACGGTCACCTGGAGAAACATTTCAAGAGCCACTGACCAAAGACAGCAGATTATACAGTGTGAAATCGAAATAAATGACAAATGACAGCTTTTGCAGATACGACATTCTAGCAATGACAAGATAATATGTAGACTTTAAGTTGAACAAAAAAAAAAGATAGAAAAAAACATAGCTATGAGTCATTCCCCTCTTTTCATACATCCAAAATACTTCTGTACATCTACGGAGTTGAGTTTTGAAAATCAATGGAATCAGATTTTGAAAAATGCACGAAAGTTGATCAACATTGAGTATCAAACAAACTATAGCTATCAAGTCTAATTGACTGTATATATGTGACCGTCCAGCCCGTATGAGCAGTAAATGCCAGAAACTTCATTTTGCGCTACAGGTGAAAATACATGTCAAGGTCGTAATTTGCCGAAATTGATTTTTTGACAGATTCTCAATCCTGGTGCTTACTACAAAATAACAACAAAGTTTCATTTCAAAAAATGATAGGAAATGTGAAATAAATTTGCATTTTCTTAGGACGATCAACAGAAAATATAGGGCTTACTAATCTTTGAACGTGTTTATCTCAGTTGTACGATTTACTCCTTGACAACCTTTGACGGACCATAACTTTACTTCTGGAAATCGTGTGAAGTTCATTTAGGAGTCATTTTATTCCTTAAAGCATTCTCTTTGCAAATAATTAAAAAAGTGAAAAATGACAAGAGCTGGCATTTACTGCTGCTATGGGTTGGACGGTCACATATTACCACAGAGCAGCAATTTTATACATTGCAAGTACAATCTCTTATAACTGGAGGTTTGCAACAGGTTTACATGTCTAGTTTTTGTCTACAAGTGTCAAGTTCCATTGACTAGGGGGAAATAGCGTCACTTTTCAAAGGTTGCCTTTTAATTCCATTCAGTTTGCATTCGTCTTTTCACCATTTTCTCTATTCTCTAAAACAAAATTATTGTCAAAATCTACATAATGCAACAAAAATATAAATCAGATATCTTAAATGCACTAAAAATATTATGATAAATAAATTATCTAATATTATAGGCTGAATTGTGTTAAGGTTTTTATCATGTTTTTTTAAGTGTTTTATTCGGGGAACCACCCAGGTTTCACGCTTTCATTAAATTTCTATGGAAACGAAAATTACACCTCCCACCTCTTCCATATACATTCATACATACATACATACACACGGCTGTTGTAATGCGCCATTTCATTAAGATCACGGCGCATGCTATAAAATACTACAAACAAAATATAATAGACCCAACAGTTGTACAGAGGTGGTAACACAATCACCAAATATATAGTATTACTTTCAAGCCACTACGACAGTGTCACTGTGGACCTTTTTAAGCAGAGATAAAAGTAAGTTTTCCCAGATGCATTATTTAATGACCTACTGGTATAAACGCTTTCATAATGAAGTGTTTTCCATTTAATACAAATATATATTAATGCGCACTGAAATTAACAAACCCTTATTTCAGATGATCATGTGCATTACTGGGGGACAGCTCGCCAGTTAGACAGCTTGCTAGTCCGAAAGCTCGCTTTGTCCCAATTTGAAAAAGGCTCGCTAGTCCGAATTTGTAAAAAGACTAGCTAGTCCGAATTTGAAAAAAGGCTCGCTAATCCGAATTTTAAGAACAGCTCGCTAGTCCGAATATGAAAAATTAAGTGCACATTTATTATTTATTTATTTCATTCTTCTTTATCCTGTGTAATCACTTATATTGTCGGATTGCTCTTTTTTCAGAGCAGTTACAACGGCACAAAGTCACTGAGTAAATGTAAAAGATGTTGGAACACGATATGTAGTAGAATAAAATGAAATGAAAGCGTCCTTTGTGTGAAATCTAAATAAATCAAGGTAACCGTATCTTGCCTCGGAACAGAAATGCTCATATGACTTTTAAATGCGAATATATTTCACGTTGTTTACCACTTGTTTCAAAACCAAATGAGACTTAAGCAAGCATAAGTTCCATGTTGTCTTTCATTTTTTCAGTCTGAAGGAAAATGTGGCTGTCCAGCCCGTATGAGCCGTAAATGCCAGAAACTTCATTTTGCGCTACAGGTGAAAATGTCAAGGTCATAATTTGCTGAAATTGATCTTCTGACAGATTCACAATGCGTGTGCTTTTATTATTACCAGCAAAGTTTCATTTCGAGAAAATGATAGGAAATGTAAAATGCATATTTTTAAGACAATCAACAGAAAGTATAGCCGCTTACTGATCTTTGAACGCGTTTATCTCAGTTATCATGGTTATACGTTTTACTCCCTGACACAAACTTTGACGGATCATAACTTGAGTTCTGGATATCGTGTGAAGTTCATTAAGGTGTCATTTTAATTCGTAAAGCATGATCTTTGCAAAAAATCAAAAAAGTGAAAATGACAAGAGATGGCATTTACGGCTGGTTTGGGATGGACGGTCACAAATGTGTCTAGCAAGAAATCGTATCTTCAAAAAGAGGCCAATTATTGTCAATACGCTTTTTGTCAAGCGTAAGATGTTGATTGGTGAAGGAGATATATTTATGTAACAATGAAGAAGAGAATAATATAATATTAGATAGTTAGTAGTAAATACAAATATATGATATCTGTGGAGGTAGTTGAGTGGAGGTAGTTGAAAGGGGAAAAAACAGTGGTTTTTATTAAACTCTTAACTTTTACACTTGCTTTTTGATTAATTTTTATTTTGTCTGACTCTAAACAAATAATTTCATAGCATTTAAACTAAAAGAAGTGAGACACGAAGAACCCTGTCAACCCTTTGTTTCATGCTCTTTAACTCAGCAGCCATATATTTCATAGCTTTCGGGCAATATTTGTTTATTATTTCAAATGTTATTTAAATATTTATATATTTGTAAATACATTATTTTTTTTTCTGATTGTAATTTTGCGTAGTTTTTGATGGTCTTTACTATATAGATTACCCAATTTTTTCGTGGACCTCGATGCTGTTTTTAATAAAATTGAAATTGAAAGAATAATACAGTGGTTCAACCTTTTTCAACTTTCAGACGAATCTTGGTTTTAAGGTTATTAACATTTAAAAATGTGAACATACTTTTTGGACATCATGTAAAATGTTATATAAAGTTTTTTCTAGTTTGAACTACTTACCATGCCTACAGGCTAGTCATTGAAAAGCACAATCCGCTTGCTTTTATAGGGGCGACCTCAAGAATCCTTACAGAAATTGTTATTGTTAGAGAGTAACACTTTGTCATGTGTTTCTAAATTCCAACATTATCAATACTCAAATGGATCCGCCAGTAAACATATCAATTAAAGCTACTCAATATACATATATGTGTTGTTCAAAGATACAAAAATCAAAAAAATAACTTGAAACTGGAAACATTGGTTATCACCGGCGATTAAAAACTAGTTGATAAAGAAGTGTGCAATATTTTTCTTGTAATCCACATAGTCAGCGAATGATACCGGTACATTATTTAACAATGAACATGTTCTATCGATACTTGCAAAACAAATTTCATAGTTTGAAAAGTATCTAGAAAAGATTTAGACTCAGTAATGTGTAAGCTAACTTATGGGCGTACTAAAGGTTTAACTGCCGCATACAGCACATATCAAATAGTTATCTTCCTATTAATTACATACAGATACACAGTAAGAAATGTGGAGTAAAATAAGATAATTGATAGATTTGATTCTTTTTTGAAGGGCTATCATTATATTTACTCCTTATTTATTACAGTGAAATTATTTGCAGAGAACATCATTCATATATCACATACCATCACGACCCCCCTCTCTCTTTATGTCTCTTACACACACCCCACACACCCCTGCTACGCGATAAAACGAAGGAATTTTAATTTACCTTTACAATTTGCCTTGTATCCCTACATCCGGTTCTGACTTGGTAGCCAGTTTATACCCCGGGCACTTCAGTCTCCTCCTTAATCGAAAATTCTTCCCAATATTTTATCATTTAGACTCTAATGGCGTCAATTAAATTCAATCTAAATGAAATTTTGCTATTAGCTTGACTTGTCCACCGGATGTTATAAATAAACAAAATAAATAATCCGGTAGAGCTTCCTGTGAAGCAGGTGGCGCAGCGGTACTTCCCTCGCCTTGCACCAAGGACCTGGAGAGCCCAGGACCGTGTCACGGGTTCGAACCCCGGTCAAGGCGCTATATGTGCAATTGGTTGCCAGTCCAAACTTGCTTCCGCAGGTTCTCCTCCGGGCGTTCCGGTTTTCCTCCTACACTAAAACTGGCAAATAAATCTGACCAGCTGACAGAGAAGCCTCATGGAAAGCAGTGTCAGACACTGATGAGGCTATCTTCTATAAATATGTCATATTTTAATTAGTCATTTTTTGCTTTAAATATAATTACTTGCAATACTCGGGACTTTTTGTAATTTGTACAATTTGTAATAGAGTAAAGAAATTAAAGGGGCATTGGACAAGTTCAGCATCATCCCCAATTTTTTCCCCAAGCATTTTGAGATTTTTGCATTATTTGAAGTATTAGTGGTAGTAATAACAGCATGTTTCATTGTCAAATTCAAACCCTATGTATCAACATATTTAGATATTCTCTTATTTTTAATTATCGTTGTCGACAACGATAAATACTGCCCTCTATAGTTGACTTTCTAGAATTGGCTTTTTCAGGAGATCTAATGAAAATTCCAAATTTCTTTTGATTTTTCTGCAATCTATGAAGTGAAACGAATGCTTTACTAACTAATCTTTGGCTCTTTCTCATTATATAGCATCAATTAATACGTTTAGAGAATAGCCTCATACCCAAAATCAACAAATTAGATAACATTCAAATATTTGACTTATTTGAAGGTTTTGATCAAAACTTTCCCGATATCTGGTAATAGCCTCATACCCAAAATCAACAAATTAGAAAACATTCAAATATTTGACTTGTTTGAAGGTTTTGATCAAAATTTTCCCGATATCTGGTAATAGCCTCATACACAAAATCAACAAATTAGATAACATTCAAATATTTGACTTGTTTGAAGGTTTTGATCAAAACTTTCCCGTTATCTGGTAATTGACTTTTATTTTCTAATCATCCACAAACAAAATTTCAAAATGTTGTCCAATGCCCCTTTAAGCAACAGGCAGATGGTCATCACTTGTTACTTTAATTCATTTTTTCTAAACTTTTATTATTCATCTCATATCTGACAAAAAAGAAAAACATTCTTTAAAAAAAACCAAAATAACCTTAAGTAATCCCACACACCTAGGGAATTCTCACATATGATATGGAAAACGGTAATAGGAAATCAACCGATTATAAAAGCAATAAAATATCTCACAATGTTGCCTATCTGAGACAAACTATCCTAATCATATAGGATACAGACTTTCACATCTCACGACATGCGTGATTTAAACAAGGAATTCACCTGTGAACACGTCACAGAATCATAGGTAAAGCTTAAGGTTTTGAATCAAAATATTTCAATTGATCTGATATCACATATGAGTCCATGTGTGTCTTACAATTTTCTTTTGACCACTAAAATATTATGTCTCACTTTAAATGGTACTGTTTGTCTAGTCCATCCAGATGAACCTTGCAACTTGCAAGCGAACGCGAAGCGTGAGACTATGATAGACTATGTTTGTCTTGATTATATTACATTTACAACATACATTTCACAACCAAATTTATCAATAATAAATGTGAAATTCATGCTCTACAATTTCTGTTGATTTTCCTCAAAATACAGGGTGTCCGAGAAAAACGGAAACCGAGACTTGTGCCCTCCATTCTTGGACACGGTAGATTAATTTTCATGAAATTCATAATCGATATTTTTATTTGTATCTTCTCTTCTCTACGATATCAAAATCGTCCACACAAACCAAGCAATTTTCAAGTTTAACGTCTTTAACCCTTTCAGTCAAATAAGACGCCTGGGCGTTTGTTAGGCTCACTCCGATAAAACGCCTGGGCTTTTCTGGAAGAGGCTCCTTTATGCCATCGTGTAGCGACTGGAAGGTGAGGCTATGTAACATATGTAATCCAAAATTTTCCCATCATGCACCAAACATATTTACCTTTGAATTGTAATCATGAATTAACATATTTTATATTGAATTATTTTGGAAAAAAATAAAAATGAACTATCAAGGACACACTGTGGTTAATTTTAATTCAATATGACCTGTATAGCAAATATATTGAAATTCAGGACCGAAAAGGTTAAAGACATTTTACTAAATGTTGCCTTGTACAAAATTGGTTTGCAAATCACAATAGACATCCCAGTATTGGGCTAGTAAAAATAAAAAAATGGTCAAACAAATTGCAAATTTACGGGATAATATCAGACAAACATACACAACAACTAGTCAAAAATCTAGAAAAATCTAGTTGGTAGAACAGAGATTAATTTGCATAAAACAAAATGGCTGCCAAAACAGGGGGTAAAATTTCAAAATTGGTTAAATCGTGTAAAAAAAAAAAAAAACATTCTATTGTGTTCCACTAATCACAAACAATCAGAAAAAGTATACTTTTACCCATCTCCGATGTATTGTTAATGAGTTTTATCCAATTATGTGAAAGGTCATATCAGGGGTCACGTAATAGGTCCTATGGGCGACACAAAATTCAACATTGTCCGATTTTCTTCAAAATGGTCATAAAATGTTCCTTTTGCAAAAGTGTATACATGAAGTAATAGTTTAAAGTTCTTTAGACCAGGGTTGCTATGGTATTAGGCAAAACAAAGTTTATATTTACCATTACATTGGAATCTGAAACCCAAACTTTACTTTGATCTGTAACCATAGCAATAGTACATCTGAACCACTGTTAATTACTACTTCATGTAGATAGTTTTGCAAGAGAAACAATTTGAGACCATTTTGAAAAAATCGGACGATTTTGAAATTTTGGTCTCCTATAGGACATATCACGTGACCCCTGATATGACCTTTCCCGTTTTTGGATATAACTCGTTAACCATACATCGGAGATGGGTAAAAGTATACTTTGTCTGATTGTTTGTGCTTAGTGGAACACAATAGAATGGTTTCTAACATGATTTAACCAATTTTGAAATTTTAACCCCTGTTTTGGCAGCCATTTTTTTTTATGCAAATTAATCACTATTCCACCAACTAGATGTTTCTAGATTTTGGACTAGTTGTTGTATATGTTTGACTGATATTATCCTGAAAAATCATTACTTTTGCAATTTGTTTTACATGTTGCCTTTCTGAGAGCAAAGTATAAAAATCAATTAAACACATGTGTCGATAACAGACACCCACATGTTACTACACTTTTTGTGACATACATGATTCCAACACATTGTACAAAAGGTCATGAGAAAAGCTTAAGGTTTTGCATTTCTATTGAAATGAAAATCTATTGTGCATCACCGGCAACACTCGGCTATTATCTCAAATTCTCAACCAAGTGCACACTTTATGCTTAAGGAATATGGTGGATTTCATGAATGATAAGAATAGTTAAAGTGCAAACATGTTTGAGCATTGAGCGAAAATAGAGAATTCCACAAGGACTCCAGGAATAGATGGCAAACACAAGTTGTTGAAGAGTGTAAATAAATTATAGCACAATGGATCAGGCAGCATGACCTCTTTTCTATTCAAGTTTACTGTCAAACAAGCTTACAAAATCTGAATGGTAACAGCCCGCTAGTCCGAAGGTTCCCTAGTCCGAAGGTTTGCTAGTCCAAAAATGAAATAAGGTTCGCTAGTCCGAAAGCGTATTTTCCTATACCCAGGGGCGTAGGAACCGTGTGGGTCGTGTGGGCTTTGGCCGCACCACTTTTGAGCCACAAAAAAAATGTTTAGATGTGTTTTATTCTAGTTCTAGCACGTACTGTGAAATTCGGGGTTTTTTTTAGTAACTATTGTCTTCTGGGACTTTGCTGTTTCTTTATTCATTTTATTTTTGGTAACTAACATGACTAAGGGGCCACAGGCCGCACCATTTATACCAGGCGCCGCACCACTATTATTTTCCTTCCGGAGGGTTCGCTAGTCCGAATTTGTTAAAAGGTCCGTCAGTTTGAAAATAGGGTTCGCTAGTCCAAATTTAAAAAAAGGTCCGTTAGTCCGAAATTCAAAAAGGTCCGCTAATCCTAAGGTTCGCTAGTCCGAAAATGAAATAAGGTTCGCTAGTCCGAAAATGAAATAAGGTTCGCTAGTCCGAAAATAAAAAAAGCTTCGCTAGTCTGAAATTGAAATAAGGTTCGCTAGTCCGAAAATGAAAAAAAAAGGTTCGATAGTCCGAAAATGAAATAAGATTCGCTAGTCCGCAATAAGGTCCGCTAGCAAATCAACAAAGCTAATTATTTTTTAGACTAGAAAGAAATGCTGTAGCATATATGCCAGCGCTGATACCATCGAGAAGTGAAGCATCTGTCGTAAAGTGACTATTGTGAGGCAGCATTGGTGACTTTCAACATACGAGTTATTTATTGGTAGGTCTATACTGCTTTATATTTCATCTTATTAAGTTAGATTACTATGTTTTTATCGTCCAATTTATTATTATGTTTTATGTATCTCCCGTATCATATTTGCATTATACATAGGATCTACACTCAATTTCACATTAGCACCCTCTTTGAACTTATGCTGAAACGAAGTGATTCAAACATTCAAACATTCTCAGAAACATTGCCTCTGGATTCCCCATAATACTTGCCATTAAAAATCCTATTTACTTTCATGTTCCGCTCGATAAACAATAATGGCAAAATAAATATTATATGATCAAATTTCATGTTACTGCAGAATGCAATTTGGAAATTTCATTTTTCAAAAAAGTCTTTAGTCTGGAAATTATGCTTAACATGTTATGATGAACGCAGTTTAAACAATACTGATGTAGATATAGGTGCATTAAAGAATTTGTAGACATGAGAGAGATGCTATTCAAAAAAAAAAAAGAGCAGTAAGTTGACAAATTGGATTGTAAGTATAGTTCCAGCGTCATCACCATCTTACCAAGATAAGTGATGCTTTTTCTTTTATCATGAAACGAGTCAATGGAACAATACCGCTTATTAACACGAACACAGTGTCACTGAATAGCATTGTAAGAATTTGTGAACAATTGAGTATTAAACATCCTTTCTCTGGGGAATGGATGGGTGTATGATGTTGTGTTCCAGTGGCGTAACCAAAGGGGGACAGGAGGGGTGGAAGCCCCTCCCCCAGAAAAAATGTCTGCCCCCGCTCCCCCCCCCAAATGAAATCAAGAAAAGAATAAAATATCAATTTAATGAACACTGTTGATGAAACTATGCAAAATTGAAGACTGTAGTGGAAGAAGTACTAAAGTCACATAATATACGTTTAGAGATATAAGCGTTTAAAGTTTTGACTTTTCTATAACTTTAAAATGCAAAAGGGTATTGAATACATATTATGTATAATTGTTATTGTATGTTGGAGTATATCATTTGTGGTGATTTACAAGGCTGTATCGATTATTGATTTTATTGTTTAGGCTTTCACCTTGTTTGGGCTTTCGCTAAGGAAACCCAACTTGGTATTTGGTACCAAGTAAGCTTAAGGAAGCTTAACTTCAACAGGGCTCCAAGTTGTTTTTAAATTCAGTTTTGAATGCAGGAGGAAGACCGGAGTACCCGGAGAAAAACCTGCGGAAGCGAGTATGGACTGAAAACCAAATGCACATAAAGCGCCGGGCGCGGGGCTCGAACCCGGGACCTCATTGGTGCAAGGCGAGGGAACTACCGCTGCGCCAACCCGCTCCCCATTATGATTATTGATTATGTTATCAATAATCGCCATTTTGGACTTAAGTTTTTTTCCCTCTAAAATCGTGATCGCCTATCAAATAATCTTACTTATCTCAAACTAAGTACTCAAAAAATTATGAAAGTATATATATTTGGAATGTACAACTCACGACAAACATTATGACATCTCGTTCGGGCAAATCGGAGCTTCTTGACAATTTGACCTCTGATAGATTTTGGGCTTATATCTCTTTAACCAAGCCATCAAGATATGTAAAAGTATATACATTTGTAATCTACAGGACATGACAATTAATTTGATGTGTAACTTAACATACTTTGAGCATTTTGAAAATGTTACCCAAAATTAAATCAAGCGTAACGACCGCTTACGATGGATTATATGGTCCAAAAAAGTGTCAAAATATTTTCCGCCTCACAGTCAACTTAAAACCACCAATAACTCAATTTCGTCAAAATGTAACGCAAGTACTTCTTCCACTACAGTCTTCAATTTAACCCTCTTATGGGTTTATTTTTCAAAATATGCGCCAAAATGGCGCAAATTTAGTTATTATTTAAGAAAACACCAAAAAGTTGCACCAAAGCTCATTTAAAGAAAAAATGGAATATTTATGAGTTAAAGCAAAATTTGGGTGATTTGCTACATGGAAACATTTTGGATGTACCTTTTCGTGTCTGAGCTAATTTTTCTTGCCCCCCCCCCCCTACAAAATTGTTTCGCCCCTGCTCGCCTCCTCAGATGAAAATTTCTGGTAACGCCACTGTTGTGTTCCCAGACCTTTGTCAACGGAGGGGAAATGTAGAGTATTTTGCCGATAAGCCCATGTTGTGTGCCGACAATGGAAATAGAAAATTGCTGTCTTTCAAAGGAGGAACGTTGAGAGACTTGTAATAGGTTTGAATGTAATTTAGGACAGGGAAATTTAATGATATTTTAAGGGGTTGTCTGATTGTACATATTGGTGCTTTTGGTGAAACAACTTTTTTGTGAAAGCTGTCATGTATATTACATAATTCTAGTTACATTAGAAGCACTATGCCGTTAATTGTCATCATACTCAAAAGTTCGGAATAACAGATGTACACTTTAATACTGTAACAGAGTCGTGGTTTTCCCCAAAGATGCCTGATGAACTGCTGAGTATAAGCGGTTACAACTTATTTTCACGTTGCCGGAATAAGAAGAGTGGTGGAGGTGTTGCAATATATGTCAACGATGAACTGCCTGCTGATCAAATTAATGTGACTGTTCCAGACGAACTCGAATGTTTATGGGTTAAAGTACGGCCGAAAAGGTTACCGCGTGGAATTTCAGCATTGGCAATTTGTGCTGTTTATATTGTCACAGACTCGCCTTTTCAGGATTTACTTGAATAACATTTACTTAAAATTGTTGATTATTTAAGAACTAAGTATCCTGACATAGGTATTGCTATTTTAGGTGACTTCAACAGAATGAATATCCGTCGAATCGTTAATGATGACTTCTACCAACTCATTGACTTTCCAACACGCAAAAATGCTACTCTTGATCTGATCCTCACTGACCAAAAGCTCAAGACTCATTTTAGGAAGCCTGTTCCTCTGTCGCCAATTGGCAAGAGTGACCACATTTGCGTTTTATGGCAACCGAAGCTTCTTAATAACAACATCAAGAAGAAACACGAAATACGAGTGTCTCGGCCACTTCGTGAGTCTGGTTTAAGATCATTTGGTCAGTGGGTTCAGAATCAGGATTGGAATCAAATATTGCAAATAAATGGTACTCAACAAAAAGTTGATGTTTTTTATGAAATGCTTGTGAAAGCTTTTAATGCATGTTTTCCTATAATAAAAACAAGGTTGGATTCTACCGATAAAGCATGGTTAACAACTCATATTAAACATTTAATTTCTGAACGCCAAGCTGCCTTTTCATCAAGTAACACCAACTTTTTGCGAAAACTCAGAAACCAAGTACAGCGTGAAATAAAAAAGGCCAAAGTCTCTTATTACACAAACCGAATCAGAAAACTGAGCCCCAAAAGTGGCATCAACAAATCAAGGTAGTTACCAATGGCAATAAATCTAAACTCAGCCTTGACATCCCAGGGATTGATGACACTGATGCTAGAGGTAAGGCTAATGCAATCAATGAAAAGTTCGTCCAAGTTTCTGCAGGCTTAGATCGTTTGAACTTTAGTCATTTGTCTACATACTTACCTGCTGAGATGCCACCTCATTTACATCCGTGGGATGTCTATGCTGAATTAAGGAAATTAAAATCAGCTAAAGCTGCGGGTCCCGACCATATTCCACGTAGGTTGGTGAAGGAATTTGCATACGAACTGAGTATTCCCCTCACTGATATACTTAACGCCTCCTATCTTGAAGGTAAGGTCCCCAGTCAGTGGAAACAGGCCATTGTGGTACCAATTCCCAAGCAGTACTCACCTTCCATAGAAAAACTTAGGCCAGTTTCGCTTACGCCCATCTTTTCTAAGATTGCGGAAGGTTTTATCACAAACTGGATCCTTAATGATATTGAGCACAAAATAGATATTAGGCAGTTTGGTAATGTCAAAGGGGTGTCAACTTCCCACTATTTAGTTAGTCTGGTCCATTATCTTCATCAAGGGGCTGAAGGAAGTCACAACATGGGAGGAGTGGTTCTCACGGACTTCTCCAAAGCGTTTGACTTGGTTGATCATACCATCGTAATTAGCAAGTTTATCCGCTTGGGTGTCCGTGAGTCCATCATTCCCTGGATTTGTGACTTTCTTTGTGACAGACAACAATGTGTTAGATACAATAATACTCTTTCTGATTTTATTTCACTCACGGCAGGGGTCCCCCAGG
>JXSR01S006626.1:14210-26823 GCA_000969725.1 Ophiothrix spiculata
ACGCCAAACAGATTGAAATACTTGGGGATCTCGGACAGGTGAGTGCTTTGACAATCAGACGCCAAACAGATTGAAATACTTGGGGATCTCGGACACGTGCGTGGTCCAACAATCAGGCGCCAAACAGATTGCAATACTTGGGGATCTCGGTCAGGTGAGTAAGTGCTCCAACAATCAGACGCCAAACAGATTGAAATACTTGGGGTATGGGACAGGTGAGTGCTCCAACAATCAGACGCCAAACAGATTAAAATTCTTGGGATCTCGGTCAGGTGAGTGCTCAAACAATCAGACGCCAAACAGATTGCAATACTTGGGGATCTCGGTCAGGTGAGTGGTCCAATAATCAGACGCCAAACAGACTGAAATACTTTGGGGTATGGGACACGTGAGTGTTCCAACAATCAGACGCCAAACAGATTGCAATACTTGGGGATCTCGGACACGTGAGTGGTCTAACAATCAGACGCCAAACAGATGGAAATACTTGGGGATCTTGGACACGTGAGTGGTCCAATAATCAGACGCCAAATAGATGGAAATACTTGGGGGTCTTGGACACGTGAGTGGTCCAACAATCAGGCGCCAAACAGATTGCCATACTTGGGGATCTCGGTCAGGTGAGTGGTCCAATAATCAGACGCCAAACAGACTGAAATACTTGGGGGTATGGGACAGGTGAGTGTTCCAACAATCAGACGCCAAACAGATTGCAATACTTGGGGATCTCGGACACGTGAGTGGTCCAACAATCAGACGCCAAACAGATTGAATACTTGGGGATCTTGGACACGTGAGTGGTCCAACAATCAGGCGCCAAACAGATTAAAATACTTGGGAATCTCGGACAGGTGAGTGCTCCAACAATCTTTTTTTGCAAGTCTTTTCTCTACTTAATGTAAAGTGGTGTATTGGAGATTACAATCGCTCGTAGCCATTGACCGGCCTGTATAGTCAAAATGAAACCTATTTCACCAATGTCCGTTAAGTTTGTTATTTTTCTCCTATGTATTCCTCCGTACAGATTGTTCTCAAAGACATCAGCAATACTATTTACCCACCTAAAGAAGATGAAAGTACGCACGATTATCACCTGGACGGAGAGGTATGTTGTTTTTAAAGAATCACTGTATTACTAGCATTGTGACCTTTTGATGTTTTTTAGGTGAAACTCAATGATATAGAACTGTGTAATTTTTTTTAAAGGACGTATATCTAAATATAACGATGATGATGATATCTAAACATTTCACTTGAAATCTGGAACTGTTTTAAACAAACAAATGAAAAAAAAAAAACAGACTATATGAATAAAATATTGTGACGATTAAGCCAACTGGAGGGGCAAACAATCAATCAATATATTTTCACTCTTCAAATTTTACTGTAATGATTTGGACACTATAATTTTGTTCATTTAACTTAACTGTCATTCACTGAACATTTCGTTTAGGATTTGGCGTATTTTATTGAACGAACCTCTGAGGTCGTCAAACATGTCACTAAACACTTGCCAGCAGAAGGAGAGCTGCGTTTACAGGTTAATGGTATTGGTATGTATATACTTGAAATATTTCTGTTTTTAAAATAAATGTCTGGAATTCCCTTTATACTTCTTCACGAGTCATAAAATGCTTCAATATGATGTTAAAATACATATTTAAAGCTAATATCTCTGAAAGTAAAACCAAGTTACCGGTATTTTAAGCGAAAGAATTATATGAACACCACTGCCAAAATGTTAGAATCATACGTAAGTAGACTTCAGTGGAGAAATACTACATACCTTAAAAACGATAAACCGCTTTTTATTGTCTTTCTTTGTTTTTTCAGCTGCAGTTGGCAAGTCCCTATCTAATCATAAAAGTAACAGTATTTCAATCGATGTTTACGGTGTAAAGGAGAAGAGGAGTAAAAGAAGCATAGGTAGTAAGAGTCAAGATAAATGCTCGCAATGTGAAGCTGCTGAAGAATCGCCATCCGTTACGATGAAATTGCCAGATCTTGAAGGTATATTATTTATTTATTTATTTATTTATTAATTTACTTATTATGTAGTGAGATAGGTGGCGCACGGGGAACTTATCCTCCGTCACTGTACTCTACTGGATCGTCCACCAGGACGATAATAAAATAGGGCTAAAATGTAGCCCTGAAGTATTCATTTGCTTGAACTATAATGAATTGGAGATTATTAATTATTGGGTGAAGCGAAGGTATGGTATGGGGAATATTGTTTGCGTTCAAATCACAACTTATCGAGAATTTCCGAAGCCGATGTTTTACTTTCCGTCAATTTCCGACAGCAAAAACTGCCTCTTTAACATAGTACCCAGAAAGTTAAAGTTCACATTAACTGGGTGCGTATGAATTCGAACTTGTTAGAGTTAGCATGGATGGAAATTTAGCTCTATCTGTCAGTGAGCATTAATGTTACCACAAGCTAAAAGTTGTTCAGGATTATTTTCACTTTTATTGCGCTGAAAATGCGAGAAAATTTCCACTAGCAAGCCGGAAATTTTTGTTGACAAAAACATGCATACTAATGAGCTCACACGATATTGAATAAAAAAAACCAAAAGCCACGTGATCGACGTTGCGAAGATTTCCGGGTGATTTTGAAAATGTCTATTGATTTAGGTTAGCTTGTCATAATTATTGCACTCCTCGTCATTAATAGGCATTCTCGTTCTTGGGTGACTTGGTATTCGTAAATGTCACCTAGATATATTTTTCTTCGATATCCTTCCTTGACATCAAATGTCTTATTTTCAAAAGTTTAAATAGTGCCCTCTCAAAAATCTTCCATTTGTTCGCAGGCGGCGGCGGACACGATTTATAGAAGATCCTAGATTTAGGGATGAGGGATTTCCAAAACGCAAATTTAGGGAACGATCTACGTGTATTTCTATTGGGTCACGTGACTCACGTATTGAAGAAAATAATTACAAAGATCATATTTTTACCTCTCCTCAAAAAACCTACAAAAGTGTTCTTATCGTAATTAGCATAATTATGTTATCCTAAATCCGCTGGGGTTCACGCGTGAACCCCACTTTTTATATATCTTATCATATTTTTTACCGATTAGCAATATAATTTTAGCGGCAATCCCACACGATCCCGGAAGTTATATTTTCCCACGATGTTTCTTATAGAGGCGGTATAGGACATGAGTCACATCGACGCAACCGGAGATCGTATACGATAAGAACGGCAACCATGCAATAGTTGCCACGACCACCCTCCTCTGTTTGTTCGTGAAGTACCGTACAGTAGCCTCGTTTTCTTTACTTAGAGAATAAAAGATAAGATTTATTGTTTTGCCTGTCATCTATCATCATGAGATGGGCGTACATTATTTTGAATAATGGGTGCCCCCGCAGGGGGTGCCCATTACGAAAAAATAATGTACGCCCATCCATTATGAGACGATAGATGACAGGCAAAACAATAAATCGCTTTCTTTTATTCTCATTCTTAGTCACAAATTTGAGTCATTTATAAACCAAAACCGATGTAAATTATTGCCAAAAACTATAAACAATATCGTTGGAAAAACGTACACCCCTATTCAAACATGAAATATTCCAAACCCAGTAAAGCTGTTCGCGCCGGATCTGTGCGTGTACCTGCATCTCGCCGTGATTTTGAACGCGCGGCTCCACTGCGTTTCACGCTGAACGCACTGTCATCTTTCGTCCCATAATGGTGGCCAAAATTCCTTATTAGGAAGTAAAATCGTGCCCAGTGACTAAGAATAAGACCTAAATTCTGCAACATGGTGACTCCCGCATATATTGTTTGGTTGAAAAAAACCCCTTAATTTTTTGTGTTTTTAAAGACCGAACCACTGTGACATGCACTTTTATGGAAACTTGGGACGACGGTACAGAGACAAAGGCTGATCTTGTCGAATTCATCAAGTAAGTCAATGCACACTACCGTATATCTCAATTCGTGTCATAACATATAAAATGACCCGAGCAAAATAAAGGGTCGAATGATTGGACTTTGCATTAACGGTACTAAGAATCAACACCCGCTTTTAAATTCGAAGTGATTACGTAATAGTTTGGATTACGATAGCAACCATTCACAATGTTCACACAGCTCAGTGTGTTTGCATGTGGTCTTCACCGGAGAAGACTAAGTAATACACTTTTGATATTGAAAACGATCTGACCTTGGGGCAGCGTATTGTCAACACAACTTTAATTAACGAGGGTAATTCAAAATGATGCCATAGCGTGGAACGGTTGCCGGGAAATGAATCGGTTTGGGACTTCACGGCGACAGCGAACTATTTTACAAAATCAATAAGAAATAATATTTTTTGTTAAAGTCGTTTATTAAACCTTAATCGTAAGTACAAGAAGAAAATGAAGAAAAAGAAGAAGAAGAACAACAACATCAACAACAAAAGAACATGAACAAGAACAACAGTAACAGCGATCATGTATAAGTAAGTGTAAGGGTGCTTTTAATTTTGCATTAATCTTAATCTTTTCATTTTATAACAGTAAAACACATAAGGTTGTCGACACTACTACTGTATTGGGAAGTGGGATGATAGCCGCCAGTCTCACTGTGAATGGATCGACAAGATATGCTGATATGGACATTAAGATGCCAATACAGGTGTGTTTTTATCATTATTATTTTTAAGTGTTGTTACAAAGAAATTAAACAAAGCTGTATGTGGTGATATTTTTACACCAGCCGGTCGGGGAGATAGCTTGTAAATACAATGTATACCTGTCTTTAATTCAAGTTATTGTGCTGTCGAAAAAGTAAGTGTTTTTTTTCACATTTCAATTTGGTCTCAGTATTTCACTCATTTTCATTACTTTTATTCTTACTAGTAACAAATTCAAATTAATTCCAAGATCTGGAAAAAATGTTCACTCATCTCGTAGTTCTGTGTAGCTGAATTAGTGATCTGTTTGTTTCCATCAGAGACCTAACCGAACCTTGCTGACCACCAATACAACAAGAGAGGTAATGAGAGCTGTTTGTGCATCTTGGAACAAAGCCACGCAGTAAGTTTAGTCTCAGCATTTTCTACCAATACTTTTTTGTCAGCTAACAGGTGGCAATGACTAGTCCGACGGCTTGCTAGTCCGACAGCTCGCTAGTCCGAACAGTCCGAACTGTAATTTAGGCTAGCCATTCCGAATTATAAAAAAAGGGCTCGCTAGTCCGATTTTCAAAAGCATCTTGCTAGTCCGAATTTTAATAATAGCTCGCTAGTCCGAATTTTAAAATCGGTTCTCTAGTCCAAATTTAAAAAAAAGCTCGCTAGTCCAAATTAAAAAAAAACCCAAAAACAGCTCTCTTGGCTGATTAGAAAAAAAAATATATGCATTTTCTAAAACCGTTTTTCAAAAGTCTGACTAGCGAGGTGTTTTTAAAAAATCAGACTGGCGAGCCTATTTTAAATTCGGGCTGGTGAGCCGTTTTTCAAATTCGGAATAGCGAGCTGTTTAAACGATTCGGACTGAAGAGCCTATTTTTATATCTGGACTAGCGAATATTCGGACTAGCGAGCTGTATTTAACAAATGAAAACATTGATCATTCTGATATATGTCTTTTAGATATTTTCCAAAACGACGAATTCTTTTTAGGAGGTTGTTACCACCAACCATACCCTCAGACTTTGCAAGCTTACCATACCCGTAACTTCCCCACCCCTATTGGAGGTTTAGGGTTAAGAGTAAAGCAATTAACTTATCTCAAAAAGAACTTCAATTGCTTCATATATTGCTTAAATCCGAAATCCGAAATTAAAGTTGACCTCAATTTCATTATTTGATTCTGATTTTTGTAGAAAATTTAATAATAAAGGATGCACGGTCACGAAGGAAAATGGTGATATTGTGAAAAGTCATATCGTCCAATCAAGATACGTCACAAGTTATGCAATCCTACTTCAAGTACGAGAAGAAAATGTAAGTTTACTATACTAAGTATTGCTAACTTATTAAGAGGACTCAGATTCAGTCGACTTGTGCTATTTAATCTATAGGTTGCATGTGCTCTGTACTCTGGAGTTTTTATTACCACCTTAATTATTATTCTATTTTAAAAATACCCTTAACTCGCCAATTAGAATTGCCAGAGTCTCTGCTTTTATATTGAAAAACCCGCAAACCAAGAATTTTTGTTTCTCATTGACTTGGTACTATAGAAAATCGAGTGGTTTTCTGAATTTCTTGTTCATCATTGACGCTCAGTTTTACAAACATCGTACCATAACTTTTTCAACCAATTTTGGTATTAATGGTTGCGTATATAAAATGTATTCCAAATTAATTAAGCATTAAACTTTGCCAACGGCAAGTGTGTTTGAATGTGTTCTTATAATTTCAGATACCTGTTATTGATCAAGAGATTCTCAGTCTGTTAACAAACATTTTCAGTATCTTATCTATCGTTGCACTCGGGATCACCATTCTTATTCTAGTGACATTTGAGTAAGTTCGCAAGTCAATAAATATAATACTTTTCATGGTTAAATGACGAAAATTTGAAATTTGTTAATAGAAAGACACATATGGAAAAGATGGCAACTTAAAAATGACAAAAACGCGAAGTAATTTTCCATCGCCCTTCTTTGTATTTGTCTAATTTTACCACACCCTTCACTTGGTGGTAAAAAAAATCAAATCGACCCACCCTTTCCATTCTAATTAGCATAAATAAGCATTTTCGAAGGCGCTCTTCAAATTTGTTTTGCCCATGAATCGTAACCGAACAAATTTTTTCAAACTTTATTTTGGGAATGTATTTGTTCTCACAATATGAGCCAATTTTTAATTGCAAAAATTCCATTGGGAAGTGAGTTTTCAAATTTTTGGCGGGAACATTTTGACGCGACACGGCAAAATTTGTTTTGGCCGCCATTTTGAAACGGTTTGTCCGATTTTCATTTTTTTTCTTTGTTTTAGTTCTTTTGAAGTACTTTACCTGTGACCAGAGTTTTAACGCGAAATTTCTTTCACAAAAGCACATTTTCGGTGTTGGGCCAATATGGACACCCATTGACCACTAACGGGCATGTGGAGGATCTTGGCCACTTAAGTGTTAATATCATAAAATGCATGCTTGGCAGCCTTTGACTAGCAAGATAACTCGACTTACTCGTAATGAGTTAGAGAGTTGCAGTCTACCAATAAACAGACAATGCCTTAATTTGCCGACGGAAACCATTTGATAAACTCCTCTTACAGATTGAAAGGTTTTGAGATTCCATTTCTCATGTAGTTGACACATTTGGGATCCTTCGTTTTTGTGATAATTGAATTAGCTAATATAGTTCTTTCTGCTGTAAAAGATAAAAAGGAGTTTGAAATTTGTATTTATTAAGAAAGCAATATATGCTTAACTAATTTGGCCAGATTCTGTATCACAAAACGTTTCTAGAAATTTGTATGGCATGATTTATATCACTCGAAGCGTTGCTTCATAACTTAATTTTTGTATAACAGCGTAAAGATCAATGTAGCTATTTTCATGTGAATTTTTAGTTTATCTTATCATGTCTATTTAGATAGGTCTTGCGTTGGACCCGATGAAATGAAATACAGGGTCCGTGTGACTGAGTTCCCTAGCTACTAGTACTATTCAATTGTGTAGAACGTACTTGTACATGTGTGACCAATAAACATTGATTGCAACTTACTGCGTGTAGTTCAATTAGACCCGGACTCCTGGTTATGGGAGATACTCAGTCTCATTACACCGGGCGTTTGAAACTACTTCTGCTACGGTACAAGTTTATTTCAACACACTTGTCTATTTGTCTTTCCAGATCACTCCGTAAATCAGAGCGTAATATAATACATGCGAACCTCTCAATAGCATTATTTGCCGCTCAATTATTATTTCTGGTGGCAGTGGACAAAACTCACAATGAGGTAATGACACTATGTTGTGGAATAAACCTTATCATTTATATCATATCCAATTAATCTAGCCAAATGTCCTTTATAATTAATTCTTATTATTCTCCTGAGCTAGCCATAACTTATATATCTAAAACGTCAAATTTCAAAGCTGGTTGCATAATGATTGATTAGACGACATAGTATACTTTAAAAATTACTTAAAGGAGAGCCATAACTAATATACAGGGTGTCCTAGAAAAAAGGAAACCGAGATTTGCGACCTCTGTGCTTTGACACGGTCGACTGATTTGGAAAACTGTTTGACTAGATTAATGCACCAGAAAGTCTTCTTTCCAGCAATACCAAATATTTCTACGTTGCTAACCTTTTTGAGTAATTACGTCAAATTTAATGAATTGTGCATTTTATGTCTTTGTACCACTTTTTGGTGGCATTAACTTCTTGCTCATGATATGCTTGAGTTTAAGCCGTGTTGCAGAAAGGACTCCTTTAAGACTCTTTTTTGGATGACTGAATATCGGATTGTTCCTAGATTTAGAATATTAAACTCGGAGAGTGCAACTGAACACAGGAACGTTTTTAAAGGAGATTTCATGATTAATTTGCCACTACTTGAGCTATGAAAAATCCAATCCCAAGCTTGATATCGTATTTTTGTTAGTGCATGCTTTATCTAAACCATCTAATAGCATTACAAGACGCAGTTCATCTTTTAAATGTTTTCTTTGTTACTTGTTGAATGAGAACAGATACGTAGCCTTCATAAAGTTGCCGTTTATATCGAAGAGAGATTTCCTCTTGGGCTACCTTAATTAACACATGGATGTACGAATTCAGGCCCGTCAAAAATGTACGCTGTTTTATTTATTCTCAGCCTAGTTTTGAACGATTTTACTCCATTTCAGGCATTTCTGTCACTTCTTCAGGTCGTTAAACGTTGTCTCACTTACATCCCTGCTTAACATCAAAGTCTTCAAATTTCCACCAAATGGCACCAAGAGACACTTTACTCAAGAAGTTAACTCTACCAAAAGTGGTACAAAGGCATAAAATACACAATTCATAAAATTTATCGTAATTTCTCAAACAGGTTAACAACGTAAGAATATTTGGTATTGTTATAAAGAGGACTTTCTGGTGCATTAATCTAGCAAAACAGTACTCCAAATCATTCAGAGGGCGCAAATCTCGGTTTCCTTTTTTCTAGGACACCCTGTATTTTTATTTTAAATTTCATAGCTGGTTGCATAATAGTTGATTAGACGAGTATACATTAAAACAATTACTTTAGAGGGACATTTGTTGCTACGTATTAAGTATTTTAATTTTATTGCATGTTGTGTCCTTATGCAATACATTAACTCTCGAATGCATCTCGTAATTTGTGGGCCAAATGAGTGTCAGAGGCATCCAATACTGGGAGAGTAACAGAGTGGCTGTGAAGGAGGTTTGGTGGTCCTCCTGAGGTAATTTAATCTAATTATCCCCGAAAACCCGACTGTCCCTCCAACTTACCATATTTACCTTTCACAATGTTTCTTTTTTTCTGGTTTCTCCAAGGTGATGTGCACTATTATAGCCATGTTGCTCCACTACCTATTCCTGTCCGTGTTTGGCTGGATGCTCGTAGAAGGATTGAATCTGTATTACAAAATCGTCAAAGTCTATGGTGCCGAAAAGAACCGTATGCCAATGTATATTGCAATCGGTTGGGGATTACCTGTACCCATTGTCGCAATCAGTGCAGGGATAAGATTCTACTCTTATTCAGCTATAAACAGGTACGGTATCTTATCGATAATGATGATAATAAATAACAATACGATCATGATTGTAATGACAATGGCATCGATGATAAATTAGAGAATGAAAGATGACGCCATATCTTTGCAGGCAATCTAATAAAATATATTTTATTGTGATGTTTTAAAGTAATTCATGTATTTTTAAAACACGAAAATAGTATTGCAACACTCCTCCAAAAAATAATTGTAATTGTGTATATAAGGTAATGCGGTCAGTAAAAGCTGATCATGTCAAATTGGAATAATAATAATAAATCAGTATTTATATTGCGCTATTCACCGTAGTATCATAGCTGTTGCGATTATTATTACGCTGTTATTAAGAAATCGACACAACCATCTTACCTCAACTAGATTTTATGACGCCTACCTAACGGAACTTATATTGTAATGTTCCCCTAACAACTCCCCAATGCGCTTGGGTTGACGAAGCAATCGAGATTAAATGTCTTTCCCAAGAACATAACCCGTTGGCCGTGTTGGGGCTCGAACTCGCGATCTCATGATTCGGAGTCCTGCACTGTTCCACACGAGCTCTCACCAAACACCAACTTTAAATTTAGCTGACTGACAATTTGTCTTTTTTGTAATTAGTAACTGACAGTAATGTAAAGCTGAGAATCTGTCAATGAAGGGAATACATGTTCTCTCCTGTTTGATGGTTCACGCCTTGTTTTGGTCTTGATAACCGCTGAATTTGCAATAAGCGCAAACAAATAACTAAGATAGCAACGTGGTCTCTGAATAGATGATTTGATTCCGATCATGTTTTTGACATACTATAGTATTTACATGATAGTGTCAACAGTCATGGTCATGAGCTTGAACTAAAAGGCAATGAAAAATTGTGTTCGCCATTCAGAAAACATTAAAAAAATTATATTTGTTATTCTTACTCCACAAGATCGATAAATATGTAGTTTTGCCAATCAAGGTTAGCTGTAACTAGAATTAAGATGTTACATTATTAACAACAGAAACCCAACAGCAGAAATAACAAAACTAATCCCCTGGATCATTTCCCTTTAATATGCAACCAATACTATATTGCGTTTTTGACGTTTTTTGAACAAATTTAGCCAATCAGAGGTCCTGTTTGATTGTCATTACATCTAAAATCAAATGATGAGCATATTTGTAACGCTTCTAATGTGGGCTGCAAAATATTTTAAAAACAAACATTTATCTTAAATCAAGGCCTCCAATGGTATACCCCCTTAATTTATAAGTATCACAATAATTACTTATGATGGTTTGTTCTTCACAGTTGCTGGTTGAATACTGCAAACGGAATAATCTGGGCTTTTGCTGGACCAGTGATTTTCGTTTTTGTGGTATGTAGAAGTTAAACATCTTTTCCACTTGTTGCAGTTAAATTTTGAGTTTGATAAAGGCTGTATTGGACGTCACATTTGCCCCTAAGTCAGTTAACGCCTTAGCCATATATTGCCAATCCATTGGTTATCAAATGAAGGTATTATTGTGGGACTGAAAATGTAAATGGATCAACAGTACGGCTTAATGTGTTTTATGGACGAATCTAGAAACTAAACCTTTACAATACTTTTTGAAGAGTGAAAAACAGCTGTAAACCTTAAGCGCGAAAATGAAATCTGAAAACAAAATTTTATCCGGAAAAAATTACACAGTTACATGAGGCGGACAATTATTGTTATATCTTGTAAAAATGTCTATCGTCAGTCATGCATCGTTTGTGGACAAAGCCCTCTTTTTAGAGTTCAAGATGTTATATTTTTGCATTTTAAATATTTCTTAATACAGGTTAACACGATATTGCTTTGTGTTCTAGCACGAATATTGTTTATTTCCACGACTGCACTTAAAGATCAAGAAACATCGGCCGGTGTCAGGTAAAATATAAATATGATAAAGCAAAGTGATTGCCATAAACACGTAATTATGAAAAACTAACATAATTTACTGTAGAGGTCAGAAATGTCTTAATGGATATGTGTCATAAAAAGTCAAAATTGCCAGAGAATGTGTACAATAATCTATTATAAAAGAAATCGATCCTTTTGAGGCATGTCTTCTTCTACATATTATATTACAGCACATCCATCCGGGGCGCTTTGGTATTGACGCCGCTTCTTGGTACACCATGGATTGTAGGCTTGTTTGCTACTGGCCAGGCTGCTGTTACATTTCAGTATGTCTTTGTTATACTCAATTCTCTTCAAGGAGTATTCATTCATGTTATATACTGCCTTCTCAACCAAGAGGTATGCCAACGATTAAATTTAAAAGTAACAACAACAGCAGCAACAACAACAACAACTACAACAACAACATCATCAAACTACATCAACAACAACAACACCAACAACATTAACAACAACAACACCATCAACAGCAACACTATTAAATCCTTGTAAAAGTCGAGTAATTTTAGTACAACATTTATGATGTGCAAAATTTGAAAATCATTCTAGTACAAATTTAGTACAATTCTAGTACAAAAATATGTACTAGTACTTGTACTAATATTATACTAGAATTTTATTCCAAATGTGCACCTTAATAATGTTGTATTAAAATAGTATTCGATTTTTCCAGGGACAATAGCAAAATACGGAATAAACAAAACAACAAGAACAGAGACAATCATAAACTTATTTCAAATTCGGAGTCACTTTGAATAGCTTATTGTCTTTGAATACACTGCTCTCAGCACAAATGAGGAGAATTTGCACAGGTGACTTAAGGCTACAGTCCCTAAATGGGTGCCGTTTGGCTGAACATCATCTTTACTGCAAATTTTTACCTACTTACACATATCAGAATATCACAATTTTTGGCGTACATATGGAATAGAGTCTTTAGTTTATACATGCAACTTTACTAGTTATATTACGTCGATTATCAAGGTCAAAAT
>JXSR01S006627.1:36426-49902 GCA_000969725.1 Ophiothrix spiculata
GCTGTGAACTCGTGACGGTGGTTAAAAACTCATAGGGGTTTTGTCTGCTGTGGCTTGCCATAGCCAAACACCAATGTGGCTCGCGCAATGAGATTGTAAGAGGTGTTACTAGTGAGGAAATGATGTTGCAATGGCTGTTATATTAAAACTGTTGATACAGTTGTATTTTAGCCTTTTTTATACTATACAAGTGTTTGCGAACCGCCCCGTACACGTATGGCAAGCAAAATGTACAATAAGTCGATAAACAATGTTTATCTCAGATAAACAGTGTTTTTCAAGTGAAAAACATTGTTTTTCCCGATAAACATTGTTTTTCAACTGATAAACACTGTTTTTCGAGAAAAACATTGTTTTTCACGTTAAACTATGTTTTTCACTTGAAAAACATTGTTTTTTGATAAACTATGTTTATGTTTTTCGATAAACTATGTTTATCAGTTGAAAAACTATGTTTTTCGAGTTGATAAACATTGTTTTTCTGAAAAACAATGTTTATCAGTCGAAAATCATAGTTTTTCGAGAAAAACAATGTTTTTCACTTGATAAACACTGTTTTTCAGTCGATTAACAATGTTTTTCAACTGATAAACAATGTTTTTTTGATAAACAATGTTTTTCAGTCTGATAAACATTGTTTTTCAATCTGATAAATATTGTTTTTAAATCTGATAAACATTGTTTTTCTGAAAAACAATGTTTCTCGATAAACACTGTTTTTCTGAAAAACAATGTTTTTCACTACAAAAACATTGTTTATTGAGCGAAAAACATTGTTTATCAGGTGAAAAACAATGTTTATCGAAAAACATTGTTTTTCGAAAAACTCTGTTTATCGAAAAACATTGTTTATCGATGAAGGGAAAAATTGTTTATCGAAAAACAAAGTTTCTTGAAAAACAGTGTTTATCAAGCGAAAAGCGTAGTTTTTTGATAAACGTTGTTTTTCGAGTTGATAAACAGTGTTTTTCTGAATAACAATGTTTATCAGTTGAAAAACATTGTTTATCGATAAACATTGTTTTTCTGTAGAAACAATGTTTTTCAATTGAAAAACACAGTTTATCGATAAACATTGTTTTTCAAGTGAAAAACATAGTTTATCGGGAAAAACAATGTTTTTCTGTTGAAAAACACTGTTTATCTGTTGAAAAACACTGTTTATCTGTTGAAAAACACTGTTTATCTGTTGAAAAACACTGTTTATCTGTGATAAACAATGTTTATCGACTTTTTGTACATTTGGCTTGCCATATACACGTACATGCATTGTAATGTATGCAGAGTCTCTCCCCTCCATGTATATAGCTCAGTAGGGTAGGTAAGGGATCGAATTTTCAAGATTACGCATGTGCAATGTCAGCCTCTACCTAGACAATGAAACCACTTTGTGCTCAATACTATACACAATTTTGAAGACAGAACTCAAATTTTATATTTTCTTTATTACAGGTTGTCATACTTTGAATATTCCTATTGCTACTGAGATCAATACAACTCAACTGAAGTCGGTCGGTATCAAATATTTTCAGGCTTTCTTTCAAATCCGAAATATCCCCATTGAAATCTCAGAAGTAAATACTATATAGCTCGCGCGCCTGCGCGCGAGCAATAAAAAAGGCTAAAATATGTTTGTTAAAAAATGTTTGGCACCAAATTGTGCCTTTGTTTTATTTTTGACTATTTTTTTGCTTTCACATGGACAAACATTAGACATAGGCGTAAGTTCATTTGAATATTCAGCAAGATTAGTACGTGGTTATGATTCGAAAATTACGGACTATTGTGCGTTAATCAGTTGCTTACTTTGTACTTCCAAGGTTACAGAAAAAGGTTTTTATGGACATAAGTCATTAACTGGTCATATTTTTTGTTTCACACAATTACATTGGTAAAACCATGCCAATTTGTATTCAACGGATCGTAACTCTGAATATATACACTTAAAACCTGAAAAGTTAGATATTGCTGGAAAGCTTACTTTCCGAGGATTTCAATTTTACCTAAAAAAGTCTAATTTTTAGGGATGGGTAAAAATTATACAGGGTACAAAATAAAATAAAATTGCATTTTGGTCAACCAACTTGGCACAATGAGATTGTATCCATATGACACAAACATTATTTGAAGGATGTAATGATAGCCTTCCATAAAATAATTCGTTTGGTGACCAATCTCATTGTGGTCAAAATATTGAGGATGGTCAAAATCTATGAAACGACTCATTAATTTTTGGGACATGTATCGGTCAAAAGTTTTTTCATGCATACACTACCTAAAAATTAATCACATAATTGGATTCCTCGGCAAATTTTCTTTTGAAAAATGTATAACTTTTACCATTTACGTCGACTCGGTCAAAAGATATGTCGTTTTAAAGTTTTCGAGTGTAAATGCATGTTTTGTACAGTAATGTATAGAGAAAATTACCCACATATAAGGCATTAAGAAACAACAAAATTTTGATGACATGTCAATATTCGACACATGCTTTAGCATTATACATACCTCATTGAAGTATATTCAAAAAATTATGATTCCCAGCATTTTTATTTTCAATAATACATGTGTTTATAAATCATAACTTTCGTACACTTTTGCATGTAATCCTATGGGCGCCACCCCCACCGGCGCCACCCCTACCGGCTCCACCCTTGACCCACTCGACATTTTGGTCAATTACTTCACTATTGCTAAACCTGTGGCTTTAATTCTTTTTTATTTAGTACCTGGATAAATTATCTTTAATATGATACCAAAAGTGTTATGGTTCGGTGACAACTTCTATCAAAAATAAAGACATTTGTTATGATTTTAATGATTTCTTGAAACGGCTCCACCTTATTTGATATACCTATTCGTGACTTAGGTCCTTATGCACGCATGTGCATTGTGCAATATACTCGTCACATGTTTATTTAAAATGACAATTTATACCATGGTAAAAATTAGACACCATGAGAAATATTCTGGATGAAACTGTCTGCAATTTGCAAAAATATTGCGAAGTGTAGGTAGCGCATTTATAGTCTACCCAAAAACATGCAATTTATAAGCAATATTCGTGGACTAGGTCTATCGAAAAAGAAACGGCGAAAGGGTCACTTAACATGCTTAAATCATTATGGTCCGTATTCACAAAAGAGTTAGTCCTGGACTTAAGTTAGACCCAGACTAAGGGAAGTTTGATCCTTGGAAAAAACAACAATTTTTGAAGATAAACGTGATAATTCATGTTCTTGATTTTGATTTATGCTGAAATTTTGGGGAAAATGATTCATTTACCTGTTTAAAAAACGTTGAATGTTGTTTACCAGTATAGTGCAAAGTTTGGATTACCCCAGGACTAACTTTAGCCTGTGCGGACCTTATGTATGCACAAAACAGGACTAAAGTAGTCCCGGACTATTAGTAAAATTGATTCCTTGAAAAATTACACTTTTTTGGAATCTATGATAAATTGTTTCCTTGCTCAAAGATCTATGCTGGATTTTTTATAATTTGACACGTTCTTTCTGTTTTTGAACATTTGCATTTTTTTCAAAACGAGCGAAAATTGGTTTAGTATACTTGACTAACTAAGTTCAGTGCAGGACTATAAACCTTTTTGTGTTTGTGGTTCTAAAGTAACACCCTGGTCACATAACCACCGGTCGCCGACCAGTGTCTGGTAAGCCGAAGGAAGCCGAAACGCCGGTATATGACATCGGTATGACACCGGTGAATGCTTGCGAGCTCTTGCGATGCCCGGTCGGACACCGGTCGGTTGCCGGTAGTTATTAGACCATAACTGAAGACAAGCCGCAAGGTTTTAACTCAGAATTAAATTCTTTCGGCATGCTTTCGGCGTCTCTGCGGCTTACACATTAACCTCGTCGCAAGGTTATGGGACCAGGGTATAGTTATAGTGTTCTAAAAGAGACAAATGAATCAATTTTCAGTTTATATATTTAAACAAGAATATAACTTATCGCTAGATTTCTCTTAAAATGTTATTTTTTTAAAATTTACTGTGGACAGATTGAATGCCATTCTGAAATATTTGCCGAATGGGGGTTAAAAATGACTTGTTTTCATCTTCATCTTCATCATGTTTATCTTTTTTAATGATTCTGTAAAATATATCAATCCTACCTATTAAATGATCTGTCGTTAAACTCTCCGCATGATCTAATTCGGGTCTGATGTTTATCTGCATTATCAGAAAAAAAGAAGATGTTTTGTTTTTAATAAAAGTGCAATCTCATTAATGAATCGGATAATGTTTAGCTGAGACAATAAATTAAAAATGCATAATTTTAATCGGTTTTATCTACTTACAAGAGAATAGTAAAGCTGCTTCACTATACAAAACAATTGAGATTAAATTGAGATCCATACATATTAATGGTGATAATAATGTGTTATAAAGGTGACATTACCTCAAATAATCAAGCGTATCAAAGAAGAACATTTTATTTAATTGATACTCTTGATTTGTGTTGTTGATTATTATGTTGTTTTTGCACGCTAAAGTCGTCGGCGAAGGTAACAATAACTCGACTTCCGTGAGCAAAAGTTCAAGATGGCCGTCATCCCAAAGGAAAAGACCCCGCTGTATCAGTACTTCCGCGATCGACCATATTTCTAAGTTGTGTCGAAAATGACAAGGGGTGCAGAACTTAATAATTAAGGGGTTTTCTCAGAGATGCAGTTGCTTACGACTGCGGGATAACGATGTTTTGTAAAAATTCAAAATATGGAGGTTTTGTACGTGACGTCATCGTACTCACAACACCATTTTCATGGGCCGACAAACAAAAAATTCCGTCATATTATACTATTTTGCAGTATCACCATATACAGATCACAACTGATGATGACAAGAATATACAGTACATTTATTTAGTTTAATTTTCAAGTCTTGATAAATTTCAATGCACACTGAACGCACGCTTTACTAATAACGCGTTTTGTCAATCACGTATACGCAGAAAAAAATGCAGACGCAGAATCATATTTAACACGCAGTGATAAATATGATCGGTCGCACAGTCTAATCGTAACGACCCTGCAGTGGCGTAGCCAGGTTTTCGAAACTGGGGAGGCCACAATATGAAGATGAACCGACAGAATTGTATTGAGTGCTGTATCGCCACCCGGCAATGCCCGGCCTGCGGCCGGTCGCATCAACTTTACCGACGGGCGCTTGTTTTAACCGACGGACGGGTCATTAATTGGCGCCCCCCCCCCTCTAGCTACGCCACTGCGACCCTGTTAATGGCCTCATTATGCGAATTCTAAAGTCCAAGTCTCGCCAAGAAAAGAAAAAAAAAGAAAAAAAAATGGTCGCGAGATTTTGTTTTTTAAACGTGACCTGCTTACAAGCGGAGAAACCGAGAACCTTTGCAACGTATTTTCGTGGATGCGGATGCGTACGGTGGCCAATCACGTTGAGGGAGACCCCCCCCCCAGAAAAAAATCACTTGGTTGTTTCATAAAACTTGGTCCGTGATGGTGACAGTCCGTATCCCTCCCCGATCCCTCCTCAGATCCACTGTAGAAGAGGTGCAGTCCCCGGGGTGCGGTCAGATCTAGTGTCCTCAATATACACTGATGTATACTCACTGGGAAACACTGCTGAAACATCGCTGAAACAGCAGGCTCCTTTCTCTGGTTATGCTGGTCAGGTTTACGTCTTGAGCCCCAGCTAAGCATTGAACTTACTGATCGACGAGACACACGTCGACTACCATCATGTTGAGAATTATCCCCGGAATTATCATGACTCGAACCACGACGAGAACCGCCATGGTCGGAATCACAACGAGCACCTGAGGCAATCTCGTCTTCCATTCAGATAGTTCAAGATATTTCTTTACATTACCAGGTGTAGCCGGGTACTGTTAATAAACTTTGTAAAGAAAGTTTCCGTGAAGAAATCCTTGACGTGGATAATTATTTGATGCGATTGGTAGTATATAAGCAATAATTTGCCATGCACCAGTTGTCATTTATTTATTTATTTTGTTTATATTTTTAATTTTTTAATTATATAATTGGCCATTGTCGGAATCATCACGGCGAGAACCAAGTAAGGCTAATTAACCAACGTGAGTAACATTTCCGCTAATCCCCCAGAACTTCATTAATTTGTGCTTGTCCATTTCAAACGAGCCGTAAATGCAACAAACTTGAATACGCATGTCAAAAGGCCAGATTCCTTTTATACGTTTGCGGCGCGGTTGCAGTGCGTATTAAACTGTAAGGGTACTGGTAGTGGTATAATTTAAAGCACACGATTGAATGGAGATGAATGGTAACAGGTTGGAAGCTGAGATTCAATTTTGTCCGTCCGTTTTAAAAGCGTTTTCATTTCAGCATCTATAATTGAAAAGTTTCCGCATGACCAAAACGCATGTTCAAAAGGGATTTAATCGCTCCAGGGACCGATTCAGGTAAACGCATTGGTTTCCGGATAGCCGCACTGCAAACGGACCGGATAAAAGGAATCACTCTCGCTAAAAACCATTATATCGAATCAAAACACATCGCATGCGGAATCGCATTGACAACGGACAGTCAAAATTGAATATCAGCTTAAACCTGATCCTATTCAATCAAATGCTTTAAATTATACAATAACCAGTACCCTTAAAGTGCAAAACGTATCGCAACCGCACCGCAAACGGATAGAAGGAATCTGACCTCATATTGCAGTTATCGGCAACATTTCCTATACAATGCAGTGTGCACACACAACGCTCGTAATTGATGCATGACCCCGAGATATCTTCCCGTGTTTTGGGTATAGGATGATAACTTACCAAGATCGCTGTATCAAAACTAACCGGCCGATTTTTTTCGTACATTTACCATTTTGTTCCTGATTTATTAAACTTTCATGTGATATTTTTTGTAAGCTCAATAGACCAAACGGTAAGCCTGAATAGGTCCATTTTGTAACAAGACCCCGGTCAGCTCATTTTGCCAAGGAGTTTCGACATACCCACTTTCATTGGCCCACCATGCTCGCATCTTTTAAGCTATCAACTTTGTACACACATGTCAATCAAGATCATGAAATTGACTTTCTCATGACACCATACTCATTAGCATACAATAATTCAAAGGACCTGATCGAGTCCATTGAACAAACACGTAAAATGCCTTGTTAACCAGGCTATACCATAGATAATAGAGCACATGGATGGTCAGCTTCATAAACCATTAAAACTATGTGTGTCTCACAATTAAGCATAAAGGATATCTAGCCTTCCCCACAGTCAAGACTTATGCAATTATACTAAAAGGTATATTGTCTAGTATCATACCCACTGGAGGTGTTTGGCTGTATTCATCAATGGTAGACAAGGCTGTTGCAGAGTTCACTAAAAATAGCCGAATTATTTTTCATGGTACAATTGAGGTGTATCTTGTGTTAAAAAAAAAAGGCCACGTTGAAACTCCAGAATAAATAATTTAACTTTGAAGGAAGCTAAAAGTGTCTACATTCACCGTGGTGCTCTTTAAAATTGTAATATATTAATTGCATTATTCGATATTGGAATTGTTGATTGAGTAAAGACTAGACTATGAGCTAACTATGTATATCCCATTGTCTTGGACCATTGTTTATTATTGATAATAACTCCCGCGCTATACGCCGGGGAAGAAGTGACGTCATAATTTATGTTAATTACCCAACACGTGCGTTTTGGACCCAAACAAACGATGTGACCATTTTTGCCACACGTTAAGTCAATGGGGAAAAAAGTCAGACTCCTATTTGATACCAGAACATTCGTATAAAAAAAAAATAAGGGAGAACATGTAGGCGTGTTATGCTGAAGGTTGTGGTCACAAGCCAGGACGTGGTTATTTTTGCTTGCCAAAACTGCTGCGTAAGGCTACGCGGGACATCGCGTAATCTGGATCTGGATCTGGATTCTTTTACTCCAATAAAGCAGCAAAACTGCATCACACTAGAGTTTGATGATGACCAGACCTATTTGTTGTTATGACTGGGTTGTGAGTGGGTTGTATTGTCCATGGTACTGAAGTGTGCTTTAAGTCCGTTTTTAAAATGAGAAAGTTTGTTGCAGTCCAATATTTTATGGGGTAGGTCGTTCCAATGTTTAATTGTCCAGGGGAAAAAACTGTACTCGCGAATAGTTGATCTTGTTTGTTGACGTTGATATGTTTGCTCGTGGGTCTTCCTTTGTTTGCGTAGGGGCTTTGTTAAAAAGTTTTTCCAATCAATGTCCACTAAAGAATGGCTTATTTTGAACATCATAATTAGCCGCGTGATTGTTCTTCTGGTTTCAAGACTTTGCCATTCAAGTTCCTTGAGCATTGTTGTGACACTTGAGTCTCTTGAGTAATCATTTTTACACAGTCTTGCTGCAGATCTTTGAATCATATTTAGCTTGTATCTGTCCTTGTTTGTACTGGGGAACCATGCAGCGCAGCCATATTCAAGTTTTGGTTGAACCAGGTACAAATATAAACGCGATTTTATTTCAGGGGTGCATGACTTGAAGTTCCCGCGAATGACCCCGAGAACCTTCTTGCATCCGTTTGTGACGTTATTAATATGATTTGACCATTTAAGATTTGTACTAAATGTGATGCCGAAATATTGGTGTGAGTCCACATGCTTTAAAGTATTACCACACAGTTTGTATTTGGTTGTCTTTACATCGGTCTTATTTGAGAAGTGCATAATATAACATTTATCTGTGTTAAATGCCATCTGCCAGTCCAAACCCCATTTTGATAAGGCGTCCAGGTCTTTTTTGAATATTTGATTATCTTCCGTATTGTTAATTTCTCTGTAAATAAGGGCATCGTCTGCGAAAAGGCGTGATGTAGTACCAGGTGAGACGCAGTTTGGCATATCATTGATATATACTAAAAAACCAAAGGGGTCCTATGACTGTACCTTGGGGTACGCTTGATGTAACATCTAAGGTGGTTGAAGTTTTACCATCAAGAACAACACATTGTTTTCGTTGTGTGAGGAACGATTTTAACCAGCTAAGTATGTGTCCAGTAACACCATAGTGTTTAAGTTTTAACAAAAGGCAATTATGGGAAACTCTATCAAAGGCTTTTGAAAAGTCGAGGAGCACTGCATCGACTTGCTTGCTTTTGTCGAGTGATGAGGCCAAGTCAGAGGTTGTTAATACTAGCTGGGTGTCGCATCCTCTCCTTTTACGAAAACCATGTTGGGCGTCATTTAATACGCTGTGTTGGTCAAAATGGTCCATGATGTGACTTGCAAGTACATGTTCCATTAATTTACAGCAAATAGAGGTAAGTGAAATGGGGCGGTAGTTACTTGGAGAACTTCTATTTCCTTTCTTATGGATGGGAGTGATGTGAGACAATAGCCAGTCAGAAGGTAATGTAGACGACTTCAAACTCTGAGTAAAAAATGTCGATAGGATGGGAGCAAGCTCATTTGCACACTCTTTTAAGATCCTGGCAGGTATTTGATCTGGCCCAGATGCTTTATTTGGCTGAAGATCAAGGAGTAATTTTCTAACTCCTTCGGTTGTGATGGTAATAGGATCAATATCAGGAATAGGAGTACCATCTACACTTGGGATGGTGTTAAGATCTTCTTTGGTGTAAACAGAATGAAAATACCTATTCAAAATTTCAGCCTTTTCTCCAGTGTCACTGATGATCGAGTTGTCACAGTTCAAGGATGGTATCCCAGAGTCATCGATTTTCTTTGACTTGACAATTTTCCAGAATTTTTTGGTGTCTTGATGATAGTTGTCCGTCATGGATGTTTTTATAAAGTCTGCCTGGGCATGTCTAAGTTCTTTCTTGTATGTCGTTCTGAATGCTTTAAATATGTCCATATCATGTTCAGAATTTGTTTTTCTCTGTTTATTATAGAGTCTTTGGAGTTTTCTGTTCATGCGCCGGAGTCTCTGATTATACCATGGTAGATTGTGCCTGGTAGAGGAATATTTGGTTGGAATGTATTTGTCCATCAAAGTAGAGAGTTTATGTTTTATATTGTTCCAATTTTCTTGAACATCATAATCCCATGCATTTTGGGTGAAATTGTTACCAAAAGCAGAAAGCTCCTTTTTCAGCGAAGTCATATCTGCCTTGGAGTAGAGGAAAATTTTGCGTGGTGGTTTTTTAACACGGCTAGGTTTTAAGCTGCTGTGTACATTCTGACAATAACATGATCACTTTCACCAATACCAGGTAAAGAGTCTATTTCATTAACAAGTGTTGGGTTTGAAACTAAGAGAAGATCCAGTGTATTTTTTCCACGTGTTGGGAATGTGAATGTGACTGTGTAATGTTTTATTATTTGACGCAAAAGGCTGGCTGTCCTACTGAGAAAGTACGCTTAAAGCCCGGGATAAATACTTTGAAATTGTGTCCAACACCGCTGATATTAGCTCACTCGTGTCCGACACCGCATCTGTGCTAGGCCACCTTAAAGTTTCATTTCAAGAAAAATGATCGGAAATATAAACTATCTGTATAATTCCGAAGACAATCCACAGAAAATATAGGGCTTTCTGATCTTTAAACGTGTTTCTCTCAGTTATCATGTTATATTATTCTCCCTGACAACGTTTGACGGACCCCCCCTAAATTTGTCATCAAAATGACCGCAAAGGATGTAAAAGAGATTAAATTGGAAAATGGATTTTTTTTTTCTTTAAAACTACCAATTAGCCTACTAATTATTGTCGGACAGATGAAGATCCGGGGATGTTGATAGGAGGGTTGAACATTTTTTTAATCAAAATATAGCCAAAGTGTCAGTGTTTTGAAAAATTTTAACATTTAAATGTTCCAGTGTCAAGCATACTGCATTCGCCATATTTTAGGTCCAGAGCTTAAGGTGCGTTTACACGTAGGGTAACGTATTCCAAAATCACAAAATCCTGGACGACAAGCGACGAGTGCAGATGACAAATCAAAGTTTGTTGACGGATAGTAACGACCCTCAGCGACACCACAACAACAAGTGACGAGTGGGTGCTGAAAGAAACGCAGGCTTACTAATAAATTGAGAGTTTGGCTTGACGTTGGGTAACGACTTCTCGTCGACGAACAACTGTAGGTAACGTAGTGAGGCGGCAAATACTGACATTGGCTGACGTATTGGAACGAATGCTATCGCCTGGTCACTGCAACAGTAACGTGACTTGAAGTTTGTCCTTTCATCCCTACTCACTGTTGTTGACAACGATTGCCAACGAAATTGTGACGACTTCTAAACGACTACAAACTGCTACAAACGGCCATAGAAACGTCAAAGAACTGAGGGTTGCGGTGGCCAACGAATTATCAACGACATCAAATCGTATTCTATGTCATCCAAAAAATGTAAAACTTGTAACTGAAAGCGACCGATATAGTAGCTAGAGACTTGTGTCAACGTTAACTGACTTTAACTAACGAGGACCGGCATAAAATTCAAAATTGCAATTTGCAGGTCTACGTTGCTTGTCGTTACCCCCAATACGTCGCAATGTAAACGCACCTTTAAGACTCTGTCACACATCAGCGTATAGAGCCTAAATATACGCATATCAAAACCTTTAGCCTAAAATATGACCATAAGAGATATATTAAAGCAGTCTCTCATTCATAAATTTCTCAAGGTACCAATCCTTTCATTACTAAAACTGAATTCAATTGATATCGCAATGCCGAATAAACAACCCTGTTGCTACTACTACTACTAAGTCAAAATTGACCAAATGCGAGTGGCCTTGTTTAATTTTTGATTTACTGGAAAAGTTCACAGAATGTGTTTTCAACTCTTACGTAGCCAGAAAGCTGATAAAATGAGGGGTGCTCTGGCAAAATGAGAGGAAAGTCGCAAATTTCAACATTGAGTTTATGACATATTTTAATTCTCTATAATCTCAGCTTTTGAATGATATAAAATATGTCACACTTTGTTTCTCCATTCTTCATTTAGAGATCGAAATCCAAAGCAGTCCACTAAATCGCTTTCAAAGATACTGCAAATTACTACAGTATATAATAGCGACATGCAATCAATTAACCGTGAATAATTGCACTTCCCGGCAAAGTTGACCTTCAAAACTTAAGATATTGAACATTGGTGCAGAAAAAGTTAAAAACATCAGGTAAGCACTGCGTTTCTTTTGTTCTTAGCTATTGTTCATGTTTGAAAATGCCTTGTATATTTTTCGGTAAATGAAGAATACGCGAGGTTTCCATATGAATAAAGTACAAAAGTTTTACATACCGAACGTGTGCCGAACGGACCACCACCGTATGGATAACGAATTTAACGTATATATACATAACGAACAAACCGTATGGATACCGTATGGATAACGTATTGAACGTACTTCTAACGAACACATGACGTACAACAATATAAACCAAAACAATAGTGGGATTAAGTATGTTAGACGTACGTTAGGCTCTATACGGTGATGTGTGACAAAACCTTTAAGAATCTGTCACACATCATCGTATAGAGCCATACGAATAACGTACAAAAGTTTCACATAATGAACGTGTGACAAACGGACCACCACCGTATGGATAATGTATTGAACGTATTTCTAACGAACACATGACGAACAACCAAATATTAACCAAAACGATAGTCATGATCGCGAGATAAGTACAATAGGCGAACGTTTGGCCGGTCTTGTTTGACAGAGCCCTTTATACTTTTCAGTCTATACTGATGTACGTCGCGTATTTAAATACGTTTCGATTGGAGTTCGTGATTAATAACAACATTATATTCCTCATATTAGACAGTTGACAAAACTTTAAAGCTGAATGACATTAATAAATGTCGTTAATAATTCAATAAAACCTATAAAAATGAACATCTGCACTTGTAGGTCGATATTCCGACGTGTCATTTCTCCGAACGGTTTTTATTCCGAACGACCGTTTCTCCGAATGGGTTTGACCCCGAACGGTTTTTATTCCGAACGGCCGTTTCTCCAAATGGGTTTGACCCCGAACGGTTTTTATTCTGAACGGCCGTTTCTCCAAATAGGTTTTGACTCAGAACGTTTTTTATTCCGAACAGTTTTTTTCTCAGAACGGTTTTTACTCCAAACGGCTGTTTCTCCGAAAGTTCGGAGAAATGACCTTTCGGAATTAAAACCGTTCGGATCAAAAACCTTTCGGATTTATAATCTTCCGTGAAACTATCTAAACACCCATGATAATTGCGGAAAACCATATGATTACTCTTTTGTTCAATCAGGAAACTATATAAATCTCCAGCCAGAAGTAAGGTCCGAGAAAAGTGGCTAGTTTTATTTTTTTTTTATGCATAGAAAATAAGACTGTCGTTTCGACTATGCTCATGAATATTCATAGATTTGAGACACAAATTTAAAAAGGCTCATAAACTCATCCAAGTAGATCATAATTCAAAACAATGTTGTACATAGATGTAAAAATGTTGTAAAAACATCCTGAAATCCAAAATAATCAAAATTT
>JXSR01S006628.1:9804-28905 GCA_000969725.1 Ophiothrix spiculata
ATCATGACTTTTAACTTGGGACATGTTACTCTCGATTCTCTCGGGCCTATAGATGTATGTACATCGGAAGGCCTGTGTTGAGGCTAATATTGAACCACCGTTACAGTTATTATTGATTGTAAAACACGATCAGATTCACTGCGATGATTATCTTTTTCTTTGGATCGTGCGGAGAACTATACAATTTCTGTAGAGCCTCAGCCTCTAACTTAATCCATTGTTATAGCTAAATCCATTGCTTTGATCGGGTGATTTTAATTAGGTTCACTTTGAAGCGCCTGCTTAATCCCTGGCTGGAATAGTCAAACATCTATGAGATAATGGTTTCGATCTATATCCCATTTTTTAGTTATCATCAGTAAATTCATCCACAAAAATTACCTCGGTCAATTTCGCTATGGGAGTTCTTTGCTGACTCACTATCTCAGGAAGTGATTATAGTCCCAAAGCTGTGACTTGCGGACCGTCATTAACTTTTATCATTTGGTATTGTAATTTACATAGGTCCGAAGTCACAGAACTTATGCGTAAAAATTTGCTCGAGACACTCTAGCGCCAAAACCATGTTTGGCGCTAGAGCTAAGCTTACGTATGAAACCTTGCACATCAGGTTACAATTTTGACATTCTCTTAAAATCAATAACTTTAGCACCTTGCCTGTTCGTTAATTACACAGTGCTCACTGCAGAAATGGCATGAGCAGATTCTCGAGACCAATGTGCACACTTTAGCCCTATCGTCTCGAAAATCACCCACCCCAAAATGCGAAATTTTCTTACCTTTTTCGCAGCTGTTTCTTCATGAACGGGGCACTGCTTCATTAACATTTCAATTACCTCATTCACCGCTGTCAAGCACGCCACCCCGACGATATATATCCGGTAGATTCAACTTTTTGTCATTTTTAGGTAGAGTCGTAACAGATTATCAATAGACTAGACTGGATCCACCAGTCGCCAAATGAGGCCTCCCTCACTTCCTGTTGTTCAGGCCATTTGGCAACCAACACAGTAAAGCGCGCATGCAGTTTTTGAAAGACTGATAGACTGAGACTAATATTAGACTACTTTCGTATGTCCCATAATGCATCTTGAAAGTACCGTCAGTGTTGACCATATTATTACGTTCTGCGCAAATGGCGAAGTAACATGCCCGTATTTGCGGTACTTTCAAGATGCATTATGGGACATAGGCCTACAAAACTGGTCTATGAACAATACGGAATGTGATATCAAAGTTACCCAATACAAAATGGAATAGGCAGAACATTATGCCATGACCTTTGCCTCTCATCCGATCAGATGACAATCGATTCAATTGACAGTTCTTGCAAGCATGATCAGAGAGCATCGTCAGCAAAGTTGTGAAGAAAAATGCTTCAAAAGTGACGAAAGTCAAAGAATGGTATTTCAAGCATATGTATGCTTAGGTAAGTCTGCAATAGGAACTAGGTAATTTGACATGACTTGTACAAATTATAACAGCATACCTTGGCCGAAAATGACACTTAGCGTAGCGATATAAAAATTTCAATCTGCCAGAGACTTTTGAAACAACTAAATTAACCATAACATCCCCAGTAAGGTTCTCATCAAGGGTAACTCCAAGATATTTAATGGAGTTTTGCGGATATATTGTTTGATTCTGATAGTTGATAGCAAAATCATATTGATCGTCCTTTTTCAGCATATGTTTAGTACCAAATAGAATGCATTCTGTTTTGCCTACGTGGAGGGAGAGTTTGTTTTCTATGAGCCATTGATTACACAAGCTTAAGTCGGAGCTAAGTTTCTGGGAGACAACCCGGGGATCTTTATCAGCAACTATTAAAACGCTGTCATCTGCGTACAGGAGCAATCTATTACAGACCGATATTTCCATATCATTGCAATAGCAAAGATAGAGCAATGGGCCCAGGAGGCTGCTTTGTGGGACTCAACAACTAAGAGTGAGCAGATCTTATTTGGCAAAAGTGACACACATGTATTATTTTCCATGACTTACAGTGAAGAACAAGCCCGTTATAAAAAATCACTGTTGGGTCATGGTAACCAGGACTAAGGAAGTGAATGACGTCATAATTTTGGAAATTTTAACGGCACCATGAAGCTTTAAATAAAGAGGTGCTTAAAAGTGTTAGGGTTAATAAGGCCTATGTGTACAAACTAACCCTAACACTACGGAACCTCACAAAAACCCATTCCACAAAATCAAGAAAATCGCCTTAGTCCAATGTCACAGACCAGAGTTAGCTGTAATCACAAAAATGCTGCCAGGGCACCGTATACCCGTTGCCTTGCCTCAGTGAATGTTGGATAGGGAAGCGAGAGTTCCCCGGTTCGATTCCAGGGGGAAACTACCCATTTTTAGCATGTAAATTTCTGAGGAGATAGTTTTTAAATGAAGAGGTGCTTAAAAGTGTTAGGGTTAATAAGGCCTATGTGTACAAACTAACCCTAACACTACCGAACCTCACAAAATCCCATTCCACAAAATCAAGAAAATCGCCTTTAATAGTCCAAATACGTCACAGACTGGAGTTAGCTGTAATCACAAAAATGCTGCCAGGGCACCGTATACCCGTTGGCTTGCCTCAGTGAATGTTGGATCGGGAAGCGAGAGGTCCCGGGTTCGATTCCGGGGTGAAACCACCCATTTTTAGCATGTAAATTTCTGAGGAGATAAAACGAAGAGGTGCTTAAAAAAGTGTTAGGGTTAATGCATAAAGTGATTGATGTGAGAGCATAGATCCGTATGGACAAATTAAGTGGGTGTTAATTTATGTCGTCTGTATATGCGCATATACATGATAACAGATATCAAAGCGAATGATAGGAATTGTGTAAATTGTAAATGCTCTGGGTCCAATAATTGACCCCTGTGATACACTATATGCCATACCATTGGTATCAGAGCATTTACCATCAGTGAGAGTTTTTAATGTTCATTGGTAAAATATAAGCGAAATTATTCAAGTGCAGTGTCAGAAATACCAATCTTACCCGCCAGACAGTTAATAGGATATCATTGTTCTTGGTATCAAAGGCCCCACTCAGATCAAGTAGAACTAAAAACACACCTTTGCGATTATGAAATTGCTCCATTATGTTATTTTTCACTTCAGTAAAGTGGTCTCTATGCTATGACCTATTACCATGAGGTATTAAACCAGATTGGAGAGATATTCCCAGATTGTATTTAACCAATGTGTTTCTCAATCAATGTTGACAGAAACTTGATATTGGCATAATAAAAAGTGTATCACCAGGCAGTATAAGAATATGAATAATCAGATAGGTCTTCAAACTTTCCAACAGTTCACACATTTAAGGCCAAGTTGTAATTCCGTTACCATGGAATTGCCCATTTATGTCTTAATTTGTCACAACAACAAAAATCTTCCTAAAAACGTATGAACTAAATTCTAAAATTAATGTTTTCACTTTGATACTCATCTCTATCAACAATATTTAGCAGAATCTGAAGCAAAGTGCTAGTTTGTGTATTTGCACATACTCAAAGTGCCTGACAAGCGATGAACAGTGCGCTGACTTATGTGAACTGTGTAAACGCACTTCCGTTAATGCTGTGCCGTGCGTACATGGCGCTCTTATTTGAATATCAACCATTAATTGATTCATCAGGAATCACAACGGTACGCTCTATAAGTAGTGAGTTGTTGAAAAATAAAAAATAAGATCTACACTACAAATTTTTAATTTTATTCATTTCTATTAGTTCTTTTGAAAAATTAATAAAACTTTAAGCGGATAGAATTGCATTTGTAGAAAGGTCCATTCATTCTAAAAGCTGCTACATCATACCATTTCTCCTGATTATCATCTAGCTTGCTCCCTAATTAGACTGATTTCAAATTAGAATATATAGGAATTCATATACATGAATTTTGTTTAGTCAGAGTGTATGAATTCATACATGTATGAATTATGAGCCATTCCTTATAAAATTATGGTGCACACTTAGAATCTTTTTCTGTGTCAGGGACATTTTGTTGTCATGTGTGAAAGTTGCATGCCTGGAAGCACCAGTGCACCATACCTTGCCTAGTCTTAATTATTGGATGATCAAAGATTCCAACAATTTTCACTGATCCTGCACATGTTATTTGTCACTTTGACACATGAGCAATAATGCAGCACTGTAGAGGTCTAAAAGGCATTCTTTTTAATATTTTGCTAATAAGTGCATAGTGACCTTAACCATCAAAACTTTCAGAAAAGAAACCTAGTGGAGACCAGAGAAGAGGAATCTTCGATGTCACAGTAATTAACTTATCAGTATGTAGTGATGTTCAAGTTATCCAAGATTCAACTGCACCACCACCAGAGCTTCCAACTCTTAATACTAAAAAGGTGAGTCTATTAAATACAGAAACCTGGCTGACTTCAAAACTCAACCAGCAGTTTTCTTTCTTCAATTTCTGAAAAATTGAGTCAGTCGGTCAGTTCTAGCCGGTTTTGGGTGGTTGGCTTTTGTTTATAACCACCACTGGTAGACAACCGCTGGTTGAGTTTTGAAGCTGCCCCTAACATACCCTGTGTTAGCACGATCACCAGTGTGTGTCCACATCTTTATACTTGAAAGGAGAGCAATAACAGATAGCTGTCACTGTAAAGTGAAAGTTCTTTGTTTTGGAACTAGTCCTTGTTTTTCTAAAAATGAGGAGGCGAGAAACAAAACAAGTAGCAAAACGAGGCAATTACTCGTTTTGCTACTTGTTTTGTTTCTTGTTTTCAGAAAAACGAGTAGCCTCCTTGTTTTTAGAAAAACAAGGACTAGTTCCAAAACGAGGAACTTTCACTTTACAGTGTGTGTATACCTTGTTTGAGAAGGGGGATTGTTAAATCTTCTACGGTTGTGTTCACACATGACTAGTTGTGATTAATTTGTGCGCGACCAGAAGATATCTAGTGAGCGAACTGTAGTCATGACCGTCACTCTGTAATTGGCTCATATGAACAGCTCACAAGTGGTTAAGCTAGTTACACTATAAAGTAAAAAGCACTCGTTTTGGAACTGGCACTCGTTTTGGTACTCATTTTACCACTTGTTTTGGAAAATGAGTAATAAAACAAGTGCTTTTGTGGTTTTAAAACGAGTGCCAGTTCCAAAATGAGTGCTTTTTACTTTACAGTGTTATGACTAATAAAATACAGGTGGTTAAAAAAATTCTTAACTAAAATGTTCATATGTGATGTACATAAAGGCTGGGATGCACATACACAGTTGTTACTAGTTTTGCAGATGAGTCGATAGGGAAGAGACAGGTTACCAATTGAATACGCCAGCACAAGAAAACCTCAACTCCAATAGCTCCCTGCTGTAAAATATGAATGCATACAAATCTCTGAAAATGCTTTCAAATCATTAAAAAGCATTTCCATGTCTATATCCCAATCATGAGTCTCCCAAAAAAGTATCGCCTCACCTCAAACAAATGGCTCCTGCGCCAAAACGGAATACGCAAATGTAATTTGAAGATTGTGTGCACCAGCGCTGTTTTTGACACCCTATTTTTGACAATTGACTGAGAAACACCGAAGTTATGAACTTTTAAGACCCTCAAAGTCGATTTGTAAAAGTTGCACATTTCATTTTTCGCAAGAACAAACAAGTAACCCCCAAAAAAGGATCAATATGTGATGTAAGTGAGTTTAGTCAATGAAGCACGCGGTCTTTCAAAAGCATGCATCATCATTCCAGATATTATTTATTTTTCTATATTTTTTCATTAATTCATTATTATTAATTAGATGAACCGAAGAAACAACATGCGATTGGTAGGAGCATTAGGCCAAAAAAAAATTGTTTGTTTGTCCTCGCCCGACCGACCGTCAAAATTTGGCCCGACCTTGTGCTTTATAAAGTTTTTATTTTATTTTCCAACACTTATTTGAGGATTTTTCATGCAAAAAGATATAAAAATTCATCGAGAAAGTCTTCAAATCATATAAATATGATAAGAATTGACATGAACTGTATTTTCCAACGTAGAAGACCTCTTAAGAATCAGCAGTATATTGTTCTCTTAAGTTAAGTTTAGTTCTTGTTCATTTCTTCAATTCTTTAAGGTGACTTTCATGTACATTTATTTAAAAAAAAAAAGCTGACCTACAGACCCGACCATAAATTTATAACTTCGGTGTTTCTCAGTCAATTGTCAAAAATAGGGTATCAAATAAAAGCTGAAACTCCAGCGCTTGTGCACACAATCTTCAAATTACGTTTGTGTACTCCGTATTGGCGCAGGAGCCATTTGTTCGAGGTGATGCGATACTTTTTGGGAGACTGTATATGTCACATTTGACCTTGCAGTTGACTTTTTTTAGACATTATTAGTTAATTTATCTAGTGTATAGTTGCTGCGGGGAGCTCATGGAGTTGGGGTTTTCTTGTACTGGCTGTTTAAATATAGGAACTAAGTACATAACAATAATCTAACAATGTCTAAAAAGTCAACTACAAGGTCAAATGTGACACTATGATTAGGAAATTGACATGGAAATGCTATTTTAGCGATGTGAAAGCATTTTCAGAGATTTGTATGCATTTATATTTTCAATTGCATCACATGGCCACAAGTATAGTGCATGTTTTACACTTCTAATGTAGTGGATCACATACCCAAATGTGAATGACTTTAGAAAACTCAAGTTTGTTGATATTACATTGACACCTAAGTTCACAGTCAAATTTTGACTACACAATTTTACCCATCTCAGCCTCATATGCAATGAAAATGGGAAAAGCCCAAATTTGACCTCATATGAACTTCGTCAATTTTAATCTCAGGTACATTAATATGGTAATAGATATTTGTAAATTATTTTTAGCTTTATTGACATCGTTTAATGACATATTCAGTTTATCACACATGTGCAATCTATGTCAAGACAATATCACACCAATACCAACAGGATGCTGTAGTCGATTGTTCAGATTTGTTTAGCTTTGTATGCTGTTCAAAGACTTATCATGGTGGGGAAAATACAGCTCAGTTGTGTTTGGACCTTCTGATCAAATGCTTTGAAGCATCAGTGGCAACAAGGGATATGAACACATTATAATGTAGAACTGTGGTAGGGTATATATGGTTCACAATTTTTGGAAAAGCAGCCATTTTGGAAGAGCTTTATGAACTTACTTTTAGGTAGTGAGAAAACTGCTACAACTGTAGTTGATATATTTTTATGGTTCCTACATACGTTTTTTAATCTACCGAGTGAGTCAAAAAAACTGCAATAGTTAAATGAAAGCCATATTTTAAGAACAAGAGATATCATGAACATGAAATGTTTATATCGAAATAGATCATAGATTTACCTTTGAAATGGTGAAAACCGTGAAAGAATGGGGAAAATTGATAAAGGCGTTATAGAGATACACTTATTTGAATAGGGAGGCATCAAAACAGTTCTGTCCAAATGTCGTGCATATGTTTTATTTATGGAGGACACAATTATGACACTATCTTTTCTCTTTTGTTTTTGGGTGCCTTGAAAAGGGTCGTTTAAGCTTGGTTGCACTGAATATTAAATATTCGGTTGAACGTGGACTGGGACACATATGGCAGGGGATTTCGTTGCGAGCTCACTTCTGGATCCCTTGCCAATGTCTGACGACCGCGGTCGACGTTTCTCCTGCTTCTTGTTGTTTACGATCTTCTAGATCTCTCTTCATTTAGGTTGTGGACTGTTCCTGTTCTTTTGAATTTCGCCTGAATTCTATAGATGGTGGATGCACATGTTACATGCAATTGGAGGAATGCACCCTTGAATCGTTTGTGAACAGATCTTGAGGCATTTTAAACAGTGACTGATTGATAAGCTCTCCCTTCTAAGACAGTACCCCCAAACATGTCGTTTTGCACTTGAAAAGACCGCCTAAATTATCTTTTAAAAATGTAAATTTATAGATTAAAAGGAAATATTCACCGGAGCAAGGTAATCGGTTTGTGTTATTATTCAAGAGGTGTTGGCAAGATATTCAATTCAATATTGGTACTAATACTCGTTTGACGAGGCATGTTCATTTGGACAGAACTGTTTTCATGCCATATTATTCAAATAAGGATATTTTCGCAATGCCTTTATCAATTTTCACCATTCTTTCACCGTTTGAAAGGTTAATTCATGACCTATTTTGAAATTAATATTATTTGTTCGAAATTACTTTCGTTCTTACAATATGACTTCCATCTAATTATTGCAGTTTTTTTGACTCGCACGGTATGTCATATAAATTAGTCGATTATTTTTTTCAGATCGAAAAGAGAGTGATAGATGCTGTATCCGAGAAAAAGACTGCCATTAGATTATCAAAAGAAGGCATCAGCCAGAATGCACAGACTCTATATCGAGCCATAAACAAAACGTAAGTTGAGCAGTTCAAAGTGCACAGATGTCTACAATTCTGATATGGCACATAGGTGGCTATCCATCCACTACAAACCTCCAGTAAAGTCAGCCCATGGTCAATTCTTTATTCAAAAAGATCATACAGGGTGAGTCAAAATAAAGTGTAATCTAATCATCGATTTTACATAACCAATTTATATTATTCTTTTTGAAAAATTGTTCCTGTATGAGATGTCATATTTTATTAGCTTTCATAGAAAATTTAATAAAATTTTCTAAAGTTATAGTCATTTGAGTGGAGGTACCCAATTTGAAAGGCGAACAAACTACGCTAATTTTAGTTTATGTGCCTACTGGTTACAAAGGCTGTTGTCTCTTTCAATTGTTATGGTAGGAACGCCTATAGAAATAAAACAACAAGAAAAACAATAGGCTGTTGAATGTGGACTGTGAAATATTGGGCACTGGGTTGACCCTTGAGGAAATGTTCAGATCTCTCAAAAAAGTTCTTCTAACTCGGTTGTTGAATTGTTGAATCATCAGGATCAGGATCTTCCAGAGCCTTCCTTGTTTCTTCTGTGAGTGTGTGATCTTTAGCTTATAAACAACATTTTAAATAGCTTGAGGTGACGAGACCCGGTTGGCATCCGTAAATTACACACAAAACAGACGGCGATCTTCAACCGGACTATGAATCTCATAATTAATTTCAACAAAATGCCAGAGCCGGTTGCTACATTGTTGCGCCAAGATTTATCTCCTGGCATTGGTTGTCAAGATGGTGCACTGATATCTAAAATGACCATCATCAGTACTTTGATCTGCATCATCGAATCTTCTTCAGTATCTCTGCACAATGCGTGTCCGTTTAACAATTTAAATGCACCGTCAAGTTCACCATTGCGTAATCAATTTGAGCTAATAAGTTATTACCCACTGCTGTACTGTAAAGAGTTCATATTGAAGCAAATTTGTTCAACATCAAAATTGGGTACCTTTTCTTAAACGGCTGTAACTTTTGAATGTATTGATCAATTTCAACAAACTAAAATTCTCTGGAAAGCTGATAACATTTGCTTTTTATTAAGTATAATTAAATTTGATAAACATATATAGATTCTCTGTAAAAAATTCCTCCATTGATTACACTTTAATTTGACTCACCCTGTATACCCCCCGGTACTGAACTTTGGTGTGGACATGGGTGTGCGGCCTGGACCTCGGAACCATAACCCATTTCTAAGGGTAATTTTTGAGAAAAAAAGGGCACCCATGTTTAGGAATCTTGCTCAAAAAAAACTCTGATTTTTCAAAAGTTTATGATTTTTGATGCATTTTAGCAAGTTTTCTTGAAAATAAGACCAATGCTTAGGGATTTTGGGGCCAAAGTGGGACCCATGTCTAGGGATTTTTGGAGAAAAACTAACCCATTTGGGCAGCACGTCACCGTCACCTCCCCCAGATATATCCGTCTCCGGCAACAAAATGGTTATTTAAGCCAGTCAAGCGTTGTTCCTTGCGTACACACAATTTGGCGGAAAAATGTAAGATGCGCATTTCATGTAGTGCATAGCAAGACTAAGCTAGCAAGTTTTCCTTTTTTACTAGGCAAGAGTTATTCCACGTATATTCTCTTACATGTAAACAATTTTTTCCATGTGAAATTACGTCACAGAAAGTCAAGGAATTTGGTGTTTTAAATAATGGAAAACTTGCCAGCCTAGTCAAGATGCAATCGGTTCAGGCTTGGTGCCCGTGTGGCACAATCTGATGTGTCCGTGTATCCGTGATGAAAATGATAACCCAATTAATGTTAACCTACATTTTCTCAGTGGCCGAGGGTCGCATGTTCCTGAAACCTGGTGGGTGGGTGCCCCTTGACCGTCCAAAGATACAGCTCATTGTAAATTGCATAAAACTTTCAGGGATGGTTTAAAAGAAATTGACAGCAATTTCATTCCAAATTCAAGTTTATTGTCTGGAAAGTTACCTTGAACTTGGGTTCTAAGTTTTTTGATCCACCCTGTAGAAGTAAAATTGCACAGTTCTTTATTACAGCAATGAATAAGCCACTCCAAATTTTTAGGGGTGATAATTGATGATTGCCTTTCTATTAAACTCATATTTACTATTTCTTAAAACCACATCTAGAAATATTTTGTCGTGAACAAATTGAAACATTTCATTCCTGGATATATTACATACATTGTATTGTACTATGATCATGACTTACCTTAGCTATGGTATATTCTTATTAGGGAAATACTTGTAAAACATATTTGGTCATCCTTTTTAATGTGGGCACCAATAAAAGGTTGATTTGTTACATTGAGAGTGATTTATGCATCAGTTTTCATCATATCTTTTTTACAATCCCATGAAATGACATAAGTTTGGTATGATTTTAAAGACAGTTTATATGACTTTGAAGAAATTAAGAATAGAACCCAATTGAAGTGATTAATTAAGCTTAACCTGTTTTAAAGCTAATTAGCCAGGGGTGGAGGCGGGTGCGGTTGAGGCATCATGAAAATTGTGCATCAATTTTTCTGTCATATCTTCTTAAAAATCCATTGAAGTGTCATAAATCTGATATGATTTTAAAGGCTAGTTCTTGTTGATCAAAAATTTGAATCAAGAATAAAGTTGATCGTTAACGCTAATAAAAAGTTAAAGTCAATAAGCTAATTTAGCCAGAGATGAAAACAGGCATAAATGCGGTTGGTGTGGATGAGACATGTACATTGTGCATCAAATTTTGTCATAACTTTTCAATAATTGTATGAAATGTCATAATTTTGGTATGATTTTGAAGATAATGTAATAGTCTATAAAATCAATTAAAAAAAATAGCAAAATAAAAGTATTTTATCAACGCTAATCAACTATTACGTATACCAGGAAGGTGTCAGGTATGGATGAAGTGAGTGAGATGTAACGCAAATGGGCCCCACTTTAAAAATTGGATTCGTGAATAGTGATAATTTTCCAGGAAACCTTGATAATCTGGAGCTTAGGCCCAACATTTTGGCACAAGTTGCAAATGCAATAGATATAAGACTAAGGACCACTGTAATCATCAGGCAGTACCTAGGCTACATTAATTTTCAAATTTTTTGTGTGGTTATGAAAACACACCCCCACATGGAATTGAGTTAAGTACACCCAAACAATACACACGTTCACTGAATTCATCTCTGTTCATTTCTCTCTCCCTATAGATTGTCCTGTAAATGGCAAGGTAAAAATATTTTAGTATTAGACGACGTGATTGTAAAACCTCCATACACAACTGAAACATTACAAGGATCTGAAGAAGCCGTAGCACAAGTTAGGAAAATTGTAAGTATTCAAGAAACTTTGTTTTTTCAGTCAGTTTTCCATTTGTGTATTATTTGCTGATTTTGATGTCTCCACAGTGAATCATGAACGGACTGATTGATAAGATGAAGTGACTTTTACATGTAGACCAGGGCCGTACGAAGCAGGTGCAGGGTGGCACTTCTCTGGCTCGAAAAAGCGGGACGCTGGCGGGACAAATATCAAAATATCAGAACGATATTTTACTAATTTTACTGTCCCGAGATTACTGTCCTGTAAATTTTTAGTCAAAATAAGCCAATTTTAGCACATATATCAAGGTTTTATATTGATTTTTGGCTGAAAATAGCAAAATGTTCGCGAGCTACGCGTGCATTACAAACAAATTGACTGTATATACATTGGGACGAAACATTAATTTCGGAACGGTAAATGTGTTTGCCCCCCTTGGCTTACATGCCTTCGTACGGCCCTGATGTAGACCTTACCATGTGATGAATTTTTACCCTACCCTATAAATTTGCACATGCAGTTGTCATTACACTGACAAATACTGCTGGTTGATGATAACTTGCACTCAGCCAGGACCCTGTCTCTCTATTGTTTTTGCTGAAGCTTTTTTTGACCATATTTGGTAGTCATTAAGGTAGCATAGGCGGGGTCAACCTGACATTAAGGTAGCATTCTGTCAATCAAATCTGCAATCATGCGCAGAACCTTGCGCAGAGGAATCCCTGTGTTTGTTGCGCCATTTATAATTAAATCAAGAAATTTGCGCTGAAGCTTCTTCTTTTCCGTTGACAAGGTATAGCAGATTCATCTCCCATAATTATACTAAACTCCCTGACTCAGCCTATTTAAGCGGCTCTCAAGGGAATTTAAGACTTTGACAACCAACACCAATTTGACCTTTTCGATCCTCAAAACAGAAAAAATACACCACTACAGCAAATTGATGCAGTTTTTGGATGGAATAATTTCAAATTTAGTTGGCACTTTATTTAAGCTGATGACAGCCCTGTTTGCAAAGACTTTGTACAGCACAATCAGGGAAGTTAAAATGAGTTTTTTGAAAATGGATACATTTTTTTCAAATGTTGAATATAAAGGCATTAACAGCAGAATACAAACAAGTGTAGTGCTGACTACTTGGGCCAAAATAGCAGATCAACATTTGTTTTGAAGTAGTAACCCTGGTTCAAGGTGGTAAAAAGCAGCACCCTATGGGAAATCCAGGCAACCAAGACAGCATGAGGAAAATCAAATCGCCTCATCATTAGGCCCAGTCAAATAATGTATTTTTTTCCGGTAACATACTTGGAACATCTTGGGGAGGAAGGAAGTTTATAAATTTTATTTTATTAAAAATGTTATGCTTTCAAACTTTTGGGACAGAAGGAAGGGAAAATATTTTATTTTACCCTAAAATTGTATTGCTTACAAAAGACATTTGGTACATGTACTTTCAACACAATTTTTCCGTGAAACAACATTTAAAGAGCAACAAAGTTCTCTAACTCTTCTTTATACATTAATATTTATCAGTTTTAAAAGACACTGAACTCACTGTGTACATTTTCAGAATGTCTGATTACTTAAAAGATGCAATTAAATTTCAGTTCTAGAAATGATTGTCTCCGGGAGGCCACCTCCTGACATGTATCTGATGAAGAAAACTGGGGCGGTGAAGAATATTTTTTATTTTTTCGGAAAAGTGATAAAATTTGCATTTTTGGGGTGTATTTTTGGGAAGGAAGGGTTACCGGAAACAAACATATTATTTTACTTGGCCTTATATTGGGGAAAAGCTAGGAGAATATGCTTGGAGACTACATATAAAGCTACCATATTGTTTTCACTTGTTATCGTAAACCATCAGACTCTTTTTGTGTGCTAGTCAGAGAAGTTTTCATTTTGTATTGGACATCTGCATATCTTTAGTTGACACTATAATTCAGAATCTTGACGATGTAAACAAAATGTAGGGTGCAAGTTGCACACCAAAAGGACCTAACTTTGGGGAGTTATTTACATTATTTGAGGCATTGTGCCACCAGCCTTACGTCAATGCAGAAACAGTCAGACTTTTGCTGCTCACAGAATAAAAAGCATGCAAGCATGTGACCCAGTAGTGGGTATTATCTTAAATTTTCCCCCTTGATCTAATTGTTCTGTTTTCATTTACATTTTCTGTTATTATTGTTGTTATTTTTCAGATTGATAAACACAGCAAAGATGTGCAGCAGGCTAAAGGTAACACCAGTAGCTGAGAACTCTTGTTGGACTTGATCAGCTTGATTTTCATTTTTATTGTACTGTGAACATTGCCAAAAATGCCAAGTAAAAGAAACAAAAAAGGCGTATTAGCTACCTTGTTGGAAGTTTGTTTTTAACTTTGTCAATGTTTATAGCTATTATACATAGCCAACCCACGCAAAATATTTGTGAAACAATATGTTGAGGAATTAGCTCAAATATTTATTGAAAATATTGCTTGGATTGACATTGTACAAGTAGTAGACACAAGCTTCAGCATTATGCCTGCTTTACAACAACAAGAGGGCACAAAGATCAAAGATACCTCATAATTTATGTTTTGTAAATGTCTGTTTCTTTTACATAAGGCAATTGTTTGGGTATCATATGTCAGATTGGCTACTGACACGTATGCCCGTGTTGAAGACCAAGCCAGAACAAGGTCTTTGTTACACAGCCGGAACAAGGTCTTTGTTACACAGCTTCTTCATGATGATGACGTTACAGGTTGCAGGGATGTAGTCTTTGAGCGAGATGAGTGATGAAGAACTGAAGGTGCTCATAGGTGTTTCAAGTTCAAGGACAACTAGAAGTATACAAAACAAAGTTTATCATATTGACAGCGTTTGATTGCAGTGTGAAGCAAGCTGAATGATAAAGCATTTACTTTGGAACAAGCTACTGACATACAGCTGTGTCAAGGTCAAGAATGTGCTAAAACTATGTCTTTGTAACACCACTTTTTCATCGTGACGATGTTGTAGGTTGCGTTTGCAGTTGCGCAGCAGTTTCAAGTTAGAGAACACTGAAACTATGTTGAAGAGCTTTTTAAAAGTAATGAAGTAATTGCAAAGTCATTTAGTTTGGAAAGCTGTGTGATGAAGTACTAGCCTTCGGTAACAATGTTGGCTAAATAGACAACAATAATACATTTGGTTTTATCAGCCAAATTTTCTGCATCTGAGCACATGAGGTTTTTCAGACTGACATGCAACTTGAGCAGATATCAAAGATACATACCAGGTCTCTGTAATATGAAGTCTGAATTATCATTTTTCTTGAAAGCAAGGGGGTAACAAAGAGTTGGTTGTGGTGGTATTGAGAAGTCCCATTCATGCTAATCATCAGTCAAGTGAATACAATGGTATGCTCTACCACACATCTATTAGAGTACCCAACAACAGAATAGATGTCATAATTCTCATTTGCAATGATGGGACTTTTTAATACCACCATTACCAAATATTTTCAAGTTTTGTAGGGGGTTTAAGAACATTAAAGCTGGTTTCAGAGTGCTTGTTCAGAGTGGTTGTTGTAGGACCAGAGTGACGTCAAAAGTTTCAAGTGTGCAAACTCAACCTTGTTGCATCTGCAAAATTTTGCAGCAAGCACCACAAGGCGATAAATCGATTACCTTGTCTTTGTGAGTTGGAATAAATTAAACTTTTCTCATGACAGACCATCACTGCAATATGCAAATGTCTTGTGGTACTTTACGACAACTCAAAATTGCAAATGCTTGGTCGTCTGCTGCAATGACAGCTACTCTGAAACCACCCTTAATGATATTTAACTGCAGTTTAAGATGAGTCATCAAACAAAGATTCAATTAGATTGAAGAATTCACAGATAGATAAAGACACAAACCGATAAATGCACTCTTTTTAATCTTAAGAGGAAGATGTTACATTAAAATGTTTACATCAAAACATCACTGTGCATTGATTTTACTTTTAAAAAAGTAACAATTTTTGTTATTCTTAAATTTGCATTGTTTTGTTAGTCAAAACTAAGACTATGGTCACAATACGTCGTACGAACAGTAACAAACAGTGTTTAGTCCATCTGATAGGACCACACGAGTTAACACGAGTTATTGTGACCATGGTCTTAAGACTCTTCTTAATAATAAAGAAATAAAAAACTGGAGATATTAGAATCATGAAAGAAGTAAATGATCTATGAAATAGTGAGTCGTCACCAGTGTTCCCATTAAGGTTTTTGAGCTTGTGCCAATTCGACCAGTTATGACAAAGTTGGAGAGGTGCTTGCGCCAAAATCACCAGCTGAGGCTGCCAATTGACAAAACAAAGCATGAATAAGCATCTTTTTCAAACATTGACAGAAACCTGTTTCGTCAATTTCCAAGGCTCCTGCGCCAATGTCGCGCCATATGGCCTTAAGCCATACGGCCTTAATAGACCTTTTCAAAATCCATTCGGAAATCTTCTGAACGTCGATCACGTGGCCGTTTCATCAACCAATCACGTATGAGCTCATTAGCATGAAAACTTTTTTTGTAAACACAATTTTCCAAACATTCTCTCACATTTGCAGTGCACTAAAAGTGAAAAATAATTATATTCAGACCTATACATGTTTAGAGGCACTAATTCTGAACAACTTTTAGCTGGGGCACCATATGCTCACTGACAGAAAGAGTGAAATTTCCATTTGAAATCGTCTGATTAAGCTTACAATTACTAGTGAACTCTGAGCGCATCACACTAAAAGTGACTTGTTAGTGCTAACCCCAATTACAAGTTCGATTTCGTACGCAACCAGATAACGAGAACGCAAACTTTACATTCTGACTATTGTGTTGAAGAGTCACTTTTTCTGACGGCAATTGCCGGAAAGTGTAGAATCTGCTTCGGAAATTCTCGGACAGTTGTGTTTTGAAAAGGTCTACAGGAACACTGGTCGCCACATAATGAATAACAACTGCAATCGTCTGCAAAACTTTTGGGACACCTAGTGATATTTACTCTCGCCGCTACTTAGCGATATTTACTCTCCCCGCTCCCCTTAATCCATATTGAGTATTTTAGACATACGTGTACAAAACATTGATTTAGGAGTGGCAGGAGGAGGGGGATTGAAAAAGTTTTGTCAATGGTAACAACTTAAGTTTTCTATAAGATCACACAAGCAATTTTACAAAGAAGGCCAACTTTTTCATTGTCATTGTGTACATAGCATAAGTGTCCCAACGAGTTTTGCAGAAGATTGTAGTTTCCAATCATTTTGATCAAAGTATTTGAACTAACTTAATTTGAACTGGTAATGAAACTGAAAGCAGGGAAATAAGGAGATTTCAAAACAATTACTGAAGCTTGAGTACATGAGGCACTTAAGATCAAAATGTGAGGCCAGTCACCAGTGTGAGGCCAATCATCCAAACATATTCACTCCCATGACAGAATTTCACTTGAACTTTAATCCCTATTGAGGACATGATCCAAGAGTAATTCACTCTGAGCAGTTGGAGTGAGTGAATTTGGTAGTGATTGGGTCTCTTGAGAGAGGATGTGTTAAAATGGTTGTAGCTGGTAGCTTCTGCATATGACTACATGTTTACAAGTGGTAAGCTGCCACAATACAGCACTGATACGTTGCCATATTCATGATGTTGCGCGCCTTGATGGTTTAATTGTGAGAAAAGTTTAATTCAATCAAATTAAAATTGATGTGTTCTTGCGACCACCTTTACTATATAAATTATTCAATTTATCAGCTTGACTCAGTCGTGCTTACCGCAAGATTTTCCAAGCATAAGGTATAGATTGCGATTGTAATTTTTGGCATGACGTGTGGCAGCCATGGTGGATCCATACAGTTCGGGAAAGCATGTAATTCACGTACTCTTAATATGGTATGTGAATTCACGTACAGTAAAGAAATTCACATACAATACAGTATATGAATTTATGTACTGTAACTTTAAAATAAATTTTTAGAGCAAACTATGAATATCGGAGAACATTTCAAAACATTTTTATGTTGAATTGGACCTTTTCTGTAAATTAAGCTTTGAAATTAAAAATGCTATCTGTCAGATATTTTTTCCATAATAAAAATATGAATAGTGGGAGGTAAAATTTAAAAGGTAAATTTGTAGAATATGATCAACTTAACATAAAAATGCTTTAAAATGTTCTCCGATATTCATAGATTGCTAAAGAAATTTAATTTAAAGTTACAGTAGGCCTATGTGAATTCATATACTGTGTAGTGCGTGGTTTTCGTTTCTGTACATGAATCCATGTACCATACTTAGAGTATGTGAATTACTTTCCCGAACTGCATACCATTGTATTCGACAGAATATAAATCTTTTACTTTTTATTTCAGACTAGCAAGGTCATGCCACCTATAATAGATACACCGCCAGTATATTTTAATTGCCTGAAGATATTATATACACACACAAGGAGTTATACTTTCCACCCACTCATGCGCAGGGCATTTAAAGATGATTAGTTCTGTGTGATGAAGTGCTGAAGAATACTTAATTTAGGCGGAATTAAAGCAAAGAACAGGCGCAGAATTTTCACCCAAGTTATTGTTCTTGATTCCACATGTTGTTTAATAACATGGGATTATGCAGAAATATTTGAAAAATCCTTGAGTATGCATGGATGTCTACATAACCTTTAGACAACTGAATTTTTTCATTCTTCACTTCAAAAAATTGTCAATTTTTCAAAATTCATTAACTCTGCAACCACATATCAGAATTTGTTATTACGAATGGGTGGGTGTGCTCGGGCAAAAGCTTACTCTTACAATCACTATAATCACTGATCATGCACACTGATCGTAACACAAATTTATGATGTTCTACACTGAATTCATCAGACTCAATGAGAATGCAGAGGATGTGCTCAGTGGATGTTTTAAGCTTGCTGATAGACCGATCTGAAATGCAAAATCACTTGTGTCAATGCCAGCCAATGTCATGTGTTATGGCAATCCATATGCGTTTAGAGTGTGAATTCAACCGTGTTGGTTGTTTGCGGTTGAATTTTTTTTTTATGGGGGGGGGGAACGTCAAAATAAAACCGATTCATAATGAGTATTAGCTCAGCTTTATAATTTTAACTTTTATAAGCCAAAGCTTGAGCCAGTAGCCAGGATTTTTTCAAGGGGGGTGCGGATTTTCAAAAAGTGGACTTTTTGGAGGAAAAAATTTCATTTTGGTCGACCCAAAACTAATTTTAGTGGTTTTGACAAAGTGACAAGCAAAAAAAAAAAAAGTTTTTCAAGAATATTGTTTAGTATTATGGTAAAAACGGCCTTCCATTTACATGTTTGGTGCTTTAGGTCCTCTTTTGGTGGGTATTTAAGGAATTTTGGTGGACCT